>JAQIXI010000091.1:0-37995 GCA_034700165.1 Galumnidae sp. Gr-Ori-00277 | reverse complement strand
TAAAACAAAACAAAAAATAAATTCAATGCTTTTTTGCATTAAATAATAAAAAATTACTTTAAGTCACTTTCAATTAAAGCATAATATTTGGGGTTTAATACATATTTTCAATTAAATAACAACACATTAAAAACGTTTCACTAAATAAAGACAAAATATTTTTATTGTATGAATACAATTAGAACTCAATTTATATTAAGTGTCGGAAATCAAAAGAGTAATGAATTAAAATTCAATTATACTTAAATAGAGTCTTAATTAAATATGAGAGAAGAGTTTTAGACTTAATAAAATTTACTCATTTGAACTGATATTTGGCTCATTGAGAGTTTCCTTAAACGGATCTAAACTGTATTTAATGAAACCGACAGAATTTGAGGCACTTTTAATAAACGTTATTTACTTTTAAAATTAAAATAATAAATATTTTTGACTAAATTTTGATTTAAAAAATGTTAACCATTTTTAGCAAAAATTTTGATAAAAATAAACTTTTTTATAGAATAAATAATTTAAATAAAATGGTATCAAATGAGTCAAATGTCATCCAAAAGAGCCGAAGCGTTCATTTGGTGGTCAATCGTTTGCAAAACAAATCACAACTTTTGTGTAAAACTAAAAATAAAAATCTTTTCTTTCGTCAATTGTGGGGAAGAAATGTAAAGAAGCAAGGTGAAATAAAGCCCGGCGTTAGAACTAAAGACGTTGCACTGGCCTCTCGTCTTTTCAAAGAAATACCGGACCGACAAAAGGAGCACTTCCTTCAAGTGATCGACAACTTTGAAAATTACAAATTTATCAAAAGACAGGGTTATGTCGAGTTCATAACGGCTGCCCTCCCGTACCTCAAAGACTTTGGAGTTCACAGAGACCTTGAAGTTTATAAGGCATTAATGAGTGTCTTTCCTAAGGGAAGGTATAGACCGGACAATATAATCGCCGCCAGTTTTTATCACTACCCTTTAGAACAGAGGACTGCCGTTGAAATTCTTTGTGCGATGGAAGAGAACGGTATTAATGTATCACTACTTTGAATACTAATTGTCTTACTTTGAATGAAGGAGTTATGCCGGATAAGCAAATGGAGACCTTAATCATTGAAATATTTAGTAAATACTCTTCTGTTTGGAGGAAATGCGCGCGAATGACATATTGGATGACAAAATTCATGAATGCAAACCCCTTCCCATTACCCGATCCCTTGCCTTTGGACGCTCTAGAATTGGCTCTTCTGGCCATTAAGAGAATGTCAATCGATATCCAAACAAAAATTAGTGTTTATTCGGTATTTCTTATATTTCTTATATTCTTTCGTTAAAACTATTCCTTCAATCGATAGACGGCTTCAATCGAAGAGTCAATTGACAAAACTTGGATCGTTTCGGCACAAAGTCCTCAACAAAAACAAATAGTTGAAGAATTGCCAACTAATGAGAGTATATACGTCGAGGGACCCTTCAAAGTATGGCTCAGGAATATGTCGATCGCATACTTCATGCTTAGGGCTAATAATCCGAATCCTGTCTTTAATATTGACGAAGAAATCGATGAAATCAACGGTAAAATTAAAAAAAAGTGCTTTACTTTTGTGATCCAAAATATTTTCATTTAGACGTTTCTTCAATTCCTTTGAGTACTTTTGGAAAAGAAGATAAAAGTCAAGCTTTGAGTCCAACTAAGAATATACACATTCAGAACGACGGGAAAGTCTTAGCCCTGTGCGCGACCGGCACTTCTAGTCGGGATACCCTTCTGTCATGGATTCGACTCTTGCAATCAACAAATCCTAAATTGAAATCTATTCCCATTGTTTTTACTTTAAGAGGAATGTCATCAGATCTACAGACCGTTACTCAAAACGCGAGACAGGATTTAAAAAAAGTCTAAAATATTTTAAATAAAAAATTTTTTTAAATAAAATTTTTGTTAATTTATGAGTCAAAGAGAAAACTATTAATTTGTAGCGAAAAACCAAAAAAACAGTAACTCATTAACACTAATTTATTTGTTGTTGAATTGAATACAAGTTTAACATTACTTATTGGCTGTTTTTTCACTTATATTCTCGTTTTATGCTGACCTCCGCGAGGGATACATTTATTTTGCAACGAAATGAATAATAAGTTATAATTAATAAGTTATTGTCAATAAGTTGTCGACAATAATTGTTTTTATTATCACTGATTGTCATTAAAATTATAGTTTTTTTTTCTTTAATTAAGTTTTTATCTTAAAAAACAGTTCTGAGGAAAAGTTATAATAACCAAGGTGTGTATAGTAGCCAAAGGGGGGAACGATTTTTTTCAAAAAGTCATCAAAAATGTTAAAACGAAAATATTTAAGGAATTAATTTTATTAATTTTATTAATTTTATTAATTCGAATGATTTTATTATTTTGAAACAACTTTTGAACTCTTTTTTCTTAAAATTGTTTTTTATTGAGTAATGAATTTATTGTTTAATCAGTGATTTATTTACAATAGAATCAAATTTGTGTTCAATTAATAAAACAAATGAAAGAAAACTTTCGTAAACTCTTTTGAGTAAAACTTTTCATAACATATCGTAATATCTGTCAAAAGTCACAACTCGTCAGTAAATAAAATATTTGAAAACAATAATAAAATTTATGGAATGAAGTGTTTAATGTACTGAAGAAGTGTTGTTCACAATTGCACTTATCGTTATTCTAATGACTAGTCTCTCAAACACTTCACCAGACATTCCGTCCAATTGTCGATAAAATTTGTGTACGAATAGGTCATTAAGTGAGCAAATTTAGGCGAATTGATCCAACTATTAGGTGTCGGACCCTTTTTGGCTAAATCTAAATCAATTCAGTGCTAACCCTAAGCATTGAAAACAGTTTATGTCAAAACTATTGACTAATTGTAATACTTTTGAATTAAAGTTGACTTTCGATTAAACAATTATATGAGTAATACTCCAATAATTACATTATGCTATTCATAATTGACTAAAACGAGTCTAATATTCAATTCCAATACTTTAACACATTTTTTAGTTGATTGGAATGTTATATAAACTTATATTTAATGCAAAATAAAATGCTTTCCAATGGAACCGGTATTATAGGATGGAATGAAGAGGATCTTCAAAAAACATACGACTCTTTCGTTCTAAAAATAATTCTTTCGCTAAAAACTTGTTAACAATTCATTGTTCGTCCAAAACAAAGAAAAATTCGTTTCTGTATTATATTCTGTATATATTTCAGACCTTTTGCTTTGTTTTAAATTCAGACTAAACCGAAGTAATGGTCCAGTATTTTGTAGTTTCGGATTTGGGCGCAGATATTACTTTATTGGATTCGTTCTGAATTAACACATCATTGCTATCAAAGGAATTGTTTGGCGAAGAATTGCGTTCTTTTGGTTTGTTATCATTCGTTTGCTCTGAATTTTGAACTGAATTTTGAACCGAATTTTGAACCGAATTTTGAACCGAATTTTCAATCTTTTCGTTATTATTTGAGTTATTCATGGATTTCGTTTTGTTTTCGGTTTGCAATGACTTAGCTTTGAGTTGAGTACTCTTTGAAGGCAGACTTGCATAGGGCCGGACGTCGCGGCTCATCAACGGAGTCGGAGGCGTTGCTCTTCCGCTTTTGGCACAATTTCTCTCTTTTCAACAGAAAAAAATAAAATTCAAATTATAAAATAAAAATTGTTAACTAATCCAACCATTAATAGTTTCAGACGATAAGTTGTCCTGACTTTTGCTTGTTTTGGGCGACCAGTAGTTGAAGGGCGGCATTCGAAAGGCCCAGTGGTCACTATAATAAGAACCGGCAGAACTACTATAACCTGATGTTGAGGAAGACGCGCACGAAGAGAGAGCTGAAGATAAACAAGTTCTATGGTAAAACAATATGTATGCGTCGGGCGTTACAACTGAAGACTCGCTGACCGGAACCACTTTAGTGTCATCGAATAAATACCAACAGCTGTCGATTGGGTTCCGACAATATGCTATTGAAAAGTGTATTTAAAAAATGGATTAATAGTTAGTAACAGTGAATAACTAACCCGTGTAGTGTCCGCTCTGCATATTTCCCTTATGATTGCAAACGGCATATAAATCGAAAGTGTTGTCATCAGTTCTGATCAAACGGTTAAACATTCGGGATCTCTTCCCTGGAGACCAAAGAGCGGGCAAACCATTATTTATAGTGCCGTTAGTTTGCGATATCGTTCGATGCGCTATATATGCACTCATTTCTAAATAAAATTTATGTTTTAATAAATAAATATATAAATTAGAAGAGAATTCATACCTAAACCGTTGATTGGAAACCAGACGTCTGTTGTAACCTTAGTTCGTTGTGAATGAGATGATTGACGGAAACGTTTCAAATGGATTATGAAAATGTCGGGGACGGACCATAAACTCAGTTTTTTGGTGCACTGCTGTCGCCGTCGACACGATGGACAGATCCAGGCATTATCTGCGCCCAACTAAAAATAAATTTGAATGAATTCATGGATTTATTCAAAAAGTATTGAATACAAACCCTCTCCTCTTTAAAATACATATCAAAGCAGTCGCGAAGCGATGCTCTGTTAGTGTTTTGAGAATAGGCTTTCGCTTTTTCAATACTACTGTCTATCACTGGTTTTTCAATTTGTTCGTCACTAATGAGAAGTGAATCTCTTAAATCGAGGTCCCACTCAACCATTAGTTTAAGATGAACGGGTCCTCTATAGTCCTTATCTTCAGAAGGAGAAAGTGCTTTATCGACGGTCGGCATATATAATGGATGGTCGACATCGTCGGGCAAATAAGCCTTTCCAGGAATACCTCCAATAACTCTTAATCTTAGATTTAAATCGGAAGTAATGGAAGTAATATTTGTATCCTGTTTTAGAAGCGAACGCATTCCGTTAAGAATATCCAATTGGATCTGTTTATAAGACGCTTCTCTTGAGACTAGAACTGAGAAAAGTGGTCCAAATATATTGCCCTGACTTCCAATGCCTACTCTATTGGCCCAAACCAAAGTCAGTAATTGTTCGCCACTATTATTGCTGAGACCAGAGACTGGACTACTATTTGAATAATTTTGAGGCAATTTAGGAGTTTCTAAAGCAAAAACATTTTCCATATCTTCGAGAGTCTCCTGAATAATATCCGTATCTTTTATTAATTCTTTTAAACCAAATTCTTGTCCGATAAGAAGCAAAACTAATTGTTTTTCTGGAATTTTTAATAATCGGCTGATTTTGTCTCTGAATTCCCTAATAGTGCCCAAAGACTCGATCGAAACTCCAATTTTTCTCTAAATTTAAATTTGATGTATAACTCAAACAATAATTGAAAGTAGTTTTTATTACCTCTCGAGGACTTTTGCTATTCAAGACAACTGATGTGACTATAATGGTGTGCGTCAGACGAGTGGGAACGGGTAATGAAAGACATAAATAAGGGTCGAAAGTGTTGCTGTGTTTTCCACACGAGCGACAGACTAACGACGACCGGAGCTGTGCTTGAAATAAGTCGTGAATGAAACTACTATTACAACGCATGTGATTGGCCAGAGTTTCGGCTGCTATCACTTCATCGGTTCGGTTCGTTGAAAGACCCTAAACAGTAAACAGTATATAATATTTGAGGTCAGACTTCAACTAAATATAACTTTTTTTCCAACAAAAATGTTTATTTAGTAAATATTAAAACTATATTAAAATAATTGTTTTTTTTCCATCAAAAGACTGATTAAATAAAGGAATTGAATCCTCAATGAATTGATTGAGTTATTGAACTGACGTTTGGATAAACATTATTTCTATTTTATGGTTTCATTCAATTGAAAATATTTCAAATTCTCATTACTTTGTGTTCTTTCGAATCGTTATATTTAATAATATTTTTTTTACTATTATTTATAACTTATATTAAGTATTAAATAGCATCTCATTTATGATTTACGCTATACTTTATATAAAGTAAAACCAATTCTGTGTTACAAATCGTTAAGTGAATGAAAAATTTATATCCTTTAAAAGAAAAGATAATAAATATAATAAAAAATATTTTCGAAAGAATTTATCGTAAATAAAATTGATTACAAACTTAAAACAATGAATTATAAGATAAGAGTATTAAGTCATGAAAAGTAATAAATGCAAATTCATATCAACAAATGGACACAAAGAATGACTGATAAAATACTCGAATACAACAAATAGAAATCAGTTAAAAAACTAATCCAAAGTTAGATTTATAGTAATATAACACAACTATTATTGACGATAAGATTGATTTCTGACTAAATTTTACCCATTTTTTCATTTAAATGTTTACCTGAGTATCGATAAAACAAGTTCTCGATTTAAGGCCACATTTAAGAGTCAGAGATAAGACAAAACTTTAAGCATTTAAATTAATTAAAAAAATTATAACAAATTTTGACATAAAATTAATTTAAATCTTCACTAAAACGACATAAAAATTATTCTATTCTTTAAAATTATTTCTTTTAGTAAATAATTTAATTTAAAAAATGAATTTATAGAATACGTTCGATATATAAGATATTAAGGATTTAAGAATGAATACTAACTTTAATTTTCTTGTATTTCTTCTTATTGGCGATATTGAGATCTTCGTGGCATTTGTCGAGAAGCCAAAGGAGGAATTCCTGTGCGTCGTGTTGTTCACTGCCTTCATATTGTGAGCCATACTTTGCTACCAAAGTTTTAAATTTACTGGAGATCTCACTGGAGTACATACACGACCACAAAGATTTTAATAGTAGAGCCAACTGTTCGGTGAGCTCTCCTTTTGTACCATATTTTCGGGCGTGAATTTTGTTTTGCTTCAAGAGATCGATTCGGTAGCGATTCATAACAAAATATTCGGCCAATAAATCGGTATTACATAAGCATTGAATGATAGCATTCATAAAACAAGTGTTTCCGTGATTTTTAATGCCACAAATGGCGGGGATTTCATAACCATTAGCTGTCGTCCCGTTTCGACTTAAAGTCTGACAATTGTTTGTCTCCAATTGATTTTTGTTGATATCGCCATTCGATGCCGAAGATGTAAATGACTCTCTTCGGGATCGACGCCTTCCAGTGGTTTGTTCAGAATAATATGAATTGGCTCGAAGACCTCCATGAGCTGATCCGTGAACGGGTGACGCCAAGTGTCGCATTAAACGCATAAAAAAGCTTTCCTTAACATATAAATTATCGTTTCGGAAGTCGTGTAAAGTATTTGAGGTATGGCTCGACATCTGTCCAATTGAATCAGTTTCGGGCTGTTCTTGAATCGAAGTAACGGCAGATTCGTTGGAAACAATACCTTTCCTTTTCATTCTTTTTCGTCTTCCACTGAGAAGTCGCGGTAATGTAAAGAAGGGTCGACTCATTTGTTCGGACGTGAAATCTCTTAAATGGTTTCTGTCAGACCTATTGTCGAGTGTTTTACTTCGGATATCGTTTTTGATTCTATCGATCGATTCATTGCTTTCGTTGAGGTTTTGGTTTGCAGTCAATGTCTTATTGCTATCAACAGAATTGGCGTCAAATTTGAGGTAAGCCTTGTCTGAGTCAGGGCTTCCCATTTCTTCCTTACATTCATTGCTCAACAGTTCTGACTTCAAGTCTTCCATTCGGTCGACAATTATCTCGATTTGCAATTTTCAGACAAAACAACGTTTCGATTCTTTGAACCAAAAATCAGACATTAGTTGAAAAGCAAAACATTTGAGACAATAGTTGGTAAGAAAGTATCATAATTAGTGACAATTATCTTGTTCTAAATGGAAGTTTATTATTGAATCCATTACTGAAGAGTTGGACAACAAATAAAATTGCGTTCAAAACATTTGATTTGATTTTTTTTGATTCAATCGATTTTAATATAAAATACGAAACACTTTTTTGCAAAAAATATATTTAATAATAAACACAATTTAATACTGACTTTAAATTATATAAACAATAATAAAAATGAAGAAAATTGTGATTATTTGCAAAACTTATTGATTATAAACAGTTATTAACTAATTATTAATCAAATATCACAATAAAAGGTAACATTTTTAGACTAAACGGTTGTCTCACTATTTCTATCACTAATAATATAAAAATTAAAGATTTATTTTAACTCATTTTATTAATTGTTTGTAAATTATTTAAAGGATTCGTATTAATGACTAAACACTAAAATATTATTTAATAATTGAATGAAAGTATAAAAAGATTTACATTTTGTTTAACTCAACATAACTTCGATTTAATTTGTTTGTAATGCATAACACAAGTCATACACAGAGTCTGTTATGCAATGGTTTGCCTTCGAAACCATTTCTCCCTCACATCCATACAATTGTTTAACATTGAAAAACACTTCCACTTCATTCTATGCTATTATATCTTATCTTTTGCTTTTTGTTCTCTTTTCTCCACTCATTGCAAAGGGAATCGACGGCTGACGAGTGTCGACATCAAACTTTTCATATTCTAAACATTCAATAAATCATTATTTGAATCACAAAACAATTAATAAAATTTTTTAATTCAAAGCATTTCTCTAATAATTCATAAAAAGGATAAAAACAATAAAAACCTTTTCATTCAAAAAAGAACTTCTTTTGAAAATTCAATTTTTATCGAAAGTATTAATTAAAGAGTTATTAGTAAAAAGTTATTACTATAAAAAAGAGATCAATTAGTTTTTACTGAAAGTATGGTTGCCATGAAAAAGTAGCTTGCTACACATTTAAGTATTAAATCATTTAATTTAAATAATATAAGTGTCGCAATAAATAGAATCAAAAGTTTGGGGTTTTTAATAACGATTTAAAGGTTTTATCCAAAACTATTATAATTTAATAAAATGATTTTTTTCCAAAGAATTTATTAATATTAGCAAGATTAAACTTAAACTCAAGCAAATTTAAGTAAAACATTTTTAAAATATCATTTTTTGTCGATTTATTCATTCAGATATTGTAATCCAATAAAAACTTTATATAAGAACTCAAATAATAGTTTAGTTAAAAACTAATAAATTATTTAATATTTTTTCAATATTTATATTAAAAACATTTGTTCTAAACTTTTTATTAAAATATAATAAAATAGATTTTATAAAAAAAATAATAAAATGTTTAATAAAAAAACTGAATATATTTATAAACTGATATAAATCACAGCATTGGAACTGAGATCTCTTCAAACACAGAATATTTTACCGGATATTGAGTTGCCATCGGATTCATTCATTGTGAGAACAATCACTTTATTGATTACTATAAAAGTATTGCTAAGAAATGTTAGTCTGAGGACAATTTTTCTGATCCTTCACTAGAGGTTGAAAGCTCTTCATCACCGCATAAACTGTTAATAAAACTTTTTTTCATAAAACATTGTCTTAGAGTCCATTTGTTTGGTCCAACAGAACTACTGAATGAAGCGTTTGATAGGTTTTGGTCATCAGAGGTATCGCATCTAATGCTTAGATTCGATAACTTTTGTCGGATTTGATTGAGTTCTTGTTTACAGAGCAGCAAATGGTAATCGGTGTGAGTTTCGGCCAATTCTCTCAAATCTGTTAATTTCAACAATAATTTTGGATAAAGTATTGAAGACATTCGTGTGCTGTACCGCCAATTCATATATTTTTTAAGTAAAATGAGGTACTTTTCTTGTTCTTTTTGAACTAAATGGCTGTCACTGAGATTCTCTCTATCAGAGGACAAGAGAACGATTAGTGTTAGTAAAGTGAAGGTCACTTCATCCAAATGCAATTTCTTAATTGTTTTAATGAATTGCATGTGTTTTTCCATCAATTCTTTAGTTACCATAATTTGCAATTCATCGGAATAGATAACAGCATCTAATCGTTGATCATATCTCCAATATTTGCCTTTAGAGTCATAATTAAAGGCTCCCCTAAGAAAACATAGTTCCAGTACTCCATCCCTCAAAAGAATTTGTTTGTCTTCATTTGAAATACAGACAAAGGATTGGAATCGTTGTACAAAAAGAGTGAACTGTTGTATTGCAATGAAGAATATATTAAGAATATCAGTTCGTTTGCGTTGACTATCACTTTGTAGGCTAAATGAGATTTCTCTCCAACACTGGAACTGCAAATTCACCAAATTTTCAATTATTTTCACCTATAAGTGAATCAATTCATTATTAAAAGTTTATTATTGAATGTCTCTTAAATACTCACCTCTTCTTCACTGAGAAATACATTTATTTGAGTGAAATCCGCCTCATATTTATCAATGAAAAATTTATTTTGTTTGGTTGAAGTCTTGATAGAGACCTCCTCTTCTTGTTTTCTCTTTTCGACTCTATTCTTAAGCATTTGCATCCGTTCCTCTTCAGTCATAACCCAACTCTTTTCCATTCCAATTGAAAGACATTTATTGAATCTATTGATTCAAATATTATTAAATTATCTTCAAATAAATAGTTTGAAATTATTGATGAAAGACCTGCAGTATTGGCACGACTTTCGAGAATTGATAGTAATATCGCACTGCCTTTCATAAGGGCAGTGAAAATTACGATAGCCTTCATTTTGAACACTTCTTCGGAAAAATGCTTTGCAACTGTCGCATGATATTCCTCCAAACTTGGAAATTATCTTGTTAATTACAAAAATATTAAGGCAAATTCTATGGACTCACATGGTAACTTTTTGCCCGATCTCCACAAACTCTACAAACTTTAAGCTGTTTATTAGAACTGGAGCCAAATGATGGGGAGACAGACTGTTGAGTCAATAGTCCATATTGTGAGGAACGGACAGCAGGAAATCCGAAAAGAGATGACGAATCCTCAGATGAGGCAACACTACTGATACTGCCATTAGGAGAGGGCGGAACACTCATCACTGTTTCATTGATTTAAATAAATATCAAAATATTTTCTAATTTTATTAATATTTAAATAATTTGACAAAAAAATAGTAGTGATTGACATTAAATGATATTAAAGATATTATTTGACATTCAATTCAATTAAATGTCAAATAAATTCTTATTATTCATCGATAATCTCTTTTATGGATCAAATGCTGAAATTCAGTTTAAGTTATTTAATAAGTATTAGTTTATTATAAGATTTTAATTTTTTTTAATGATATCTTAGAAAAGCGCAGAATTTTTAAACCATTTAAAAGAAGTTTTTATCCTATAATTTATATACAGTGAACTCTCTATAACTTGAACGCTCTATGTACCTTGGAAGTTTAAATGTTTGAAAACAATTTAAGAAGTTCTTAATAAACCTAACATTCGGAACACAATTTTATAAAAAAATTTAAAAATGTATTTTCAATGTCGAACAAACTCTAAATATTTGTAAATTTAGTAAAAATGTAAACATTTTAAGGTTTTATAATTGTTGTTAAAATTTTGAAAGATGTTTCTCAAAATAAGTTTAGTATATTATTAGATGAATTTCGAAAAAAATTAATAATTATATTAAAGAAAAATTAACTAGAAGTGAGTTAAACAGTTTTAAAAAAGATTTCAGCACTAAATTTATAAAATAATGTCCCAAAATATTAACATTTGTTTTACTCAACGATCTCTTTTGAAGACCATTTTTGTGTTTTTCTATCAGTCGAACACATTTTATATATCAAAAAAAACCTAAAATTTTGTGTTTGAGATATAGAGAGTTTTCAGTAATTATTTTTAAATATAATATTGAAGTCTTAGTTTAACAAATGGGGACTCAATAATCATTAACTGAATAAATAGTTATAGAAATAAATATTTTAGTGATAAAAATATTTAGTAATTTTAAAAACATTTAAATATATTGGAATAAAATCCTTCAAATGATTTATTTTATATGAATTCTATAAAATATAAAAAAGTTTGACTCAAACTCACAGGTATAGAGATTAGCCACTTATCAAAACTAAAAGAATCTAGGCACTTTCAAACTTTTGAAATCTAGATTTAGATTTGAAAAAAGTGTTCTAGCACAATCATTGAAAATAATGTAAATAAAGATTTTTTTATATTTCATTCTTTCATTTTTAATAACCGTTACATAAGTTTTCGTTAAATTAAGAAAAATATTAAATAAATTTATAATAAAAGTTATATTTAATATTCACTTCAATATAAGTTAAATAAACTGATGCCAAACACTATAAGTTTTATTATAATCGACTAAAACTACAAAAACAGTATTTTAGCACAAATTCATTATATCTTTAGTTTTAAGAGTTTTTGAGGAAATTCTCTTAACTTTTTTAAATTTATTGAAAAACATTTTTACAGAAAAAAGTGAAGAAATGTTTGTTTTGATTGATTGATAATCGAAGAAAAAGTGTCTCTCAAGTCATTTGACTCTTAAGACATTTATTAAAGAAAAATAGTTAACTTTATGACAGACCTGATAAAAGACGAGAAGAGTTAACATAATTGGCAAAATCCCAGCGACCATATTCTGCATCCAACGGATCCGTAAAAAACACTTTGACGTTATTATCACTTAATTTATAACATTTTTTGTAATTTTGGTGCAACACTTGTTTGGTTAACATCAGAATAAAAGACAGACCAACAGAAAGTTAATGTCATCAATCGGTTCGATATTATCATTGAATCAAAAATCAGTGCAATTTTATAAACGCATTCACAAGTTATAAGTCTTTGGAGGGAATCATATAATATGAGGGGGTTTCCCGAATCACTCCTCGAGGGCCGCACTATTTGGCGCCGGCAGAAGGTCTTAAGCCTTTTATAATTTCTTTAGTAAATTGAATGAAAAAAATTTAAAAATGATATTTTTTGAGGGGGAATACAATCAATGGATTATTTGAGGCATAATTTTAATCTGAATCCCAACATATCATTAAAACTGATTCACTCCCAAAAATAATATTTCTTTAATTTTTAATAGGATTAGAAGAGGGTAATAGTTTTGCAGTAATGCACAGGTATTGCATAATATTAGAGCGCTGTTAGTATAGGTAAACAGTACTCTAACAGTAGGCGCTTCTATAGCTTTGGGCCACAAAATATTTGTTGTAAACAAAACCCGATTTTATTGCTGACAACTCAGTTCATATAACATCCACAACATTGAAAAGTTCTTTGAGGTCATATATCTGGTGCCGGTCTGTCGGCGCTGAATCCACCTAATTCTAAGCGGTTGAGGTTATCGAGACAACCCATTGCACATAATCTACCAATTGTAGTGAATTGTTACACTACAACAGTTAGGGTACATCCAAGGCCGTATACCTGACCTTCAATGGAATGCTCTGTTCAGCGCTTCACCCCTATATCGACGAGAATTTTTCGGTTTTATTATTCAAGAGAAGAGGAAAAGAGGAGAAGAGGAGAAGAGGTGGGCGCCAAACGCCAAACACCAAATGCACTCCAAAGCGCAGTTCAAAGTCATCACTTGTAGTGAATATAAGCACACAATCAAATGATAATTACAAAACTCCTATAACTTTGTGACTTCATTTCAAGGGTTTTGAGTTTATTTCTATTGAGAGCAACAAAAATATTGCACTCAATTGGTTTCTAACGATTAGGAACTGAAAGGCATTTATGTTTTAATTTATTATTCAAATGCGTTAATTCCATGCCTTCAACCACTTAATCGCCAAACGGGCGCCAAACCTCATAAACTTACCTCTTTTTTTTGATTGCCTTGACATTTGTCTATTACTTCTTTACTTCATAACTTGATTACTTCAAGGACATTTACATCAGACCAAACATTCAGAGATGGTTTGCCCAACAATTCATTTAATTTTAAATATTAATAACTATAACTATAACTATAATATTAATAACTTCTGATCTTTTTTTTGTGTCCAATGTATCCATTCATAATTTAATTAAGATGATCATGCCAAATATTAGAAGCAGTCAAACTTATTCAGTCTCGAGGATAAGAGAAACTATTTGAGGCACTTTTTAATGCTTTCAAAATAATAAGAATTCATTTTATGTTTAAAAGGAAAATATTTTAGGATTTTTTTAATTATTAATGCAATTATCGAAAAGCGATCAGATTTTCGATTACTTTTAAAGTGATTTAATTTTTTTTAATAATAATGTGAAGAATTGAATAAAATGCAGACATTTTTAAATTATTAATTATTTGAAGTTTTTATTAGAAAAAATTGATTTATTTATAAATATTTTTTAATTAGACTTTTTTTTAACAAATTTTTATTTCATAACTCAATTCTTTTATTTAATAATTTTTATTATAATTTTGTTTCACTTAATATACAGACAATTAGTTAAATAAAAGTTCATTTCAATTAATGACATATCATTTAAAGAAAAAATATTTTTTTGAAACGATATCACTTTTAGGATAGCAATTAAATAGACTTAACTTTTGCTATAATTATTAATTTTATTAAATCTCAAAAAGAGGTTAGCGTTGAGCCTAAGTTACATCATCTGAATTGACCTGTTCTAATTTTAACTAATCTAACAACTATTTTATAGACGATTAGCCCGTCTTTAAAATCCAAAATATGATACATATGTATCCTATTTTTTGAATTCCTCAGAGCAATCCTATACCGTATGTATGTAATGGGTATCAATAAAATTGCTGTGAGGACACACACATTGATATGTTTTCATAATGGGTGCGACACATCTGAGAAATGTCGACACAAAACATTTGACTTTAACTTTATTCCACATTAATTTAAATTAAAAACATTAGTAGTGAACGTATCGGAACTTCGATTAAAACTGAAAATTCAATTAACAAAACGTTGTCTTAAAATTTAAGACATAAATACTATTTGAATGACTGATAATTAACAGAAATACCAAAGAATTTGAGTTATAAATAAAAGTTTCTTTTAGACAATATTTTAATGAAATCAGAGGTTAGTTGAGTTTAAACTTAGCACAGAATATAGGAATATCCCATATCTCTTGGGCCTTGAATTGAGTTGAGTGAACATTATTTTAAATTTCGTTAATCAAGATTTGATTACAATTTGAAAGCAATTCTAAAGAATTTGAAAAATTTATTAAAAAACTTTGAATAATATCTTAAAAAGTTAATGGATGAAGAAATAAAAATTACTTGATAATTACTTATAAAACAGGATATATTCAAGGCAATGATCAATTAATAATTGATTTTAAATTAGAGTAATTCATTTAACAAACATTTAACAACAAAAAGTATAATCAATTAATAATAAATGATTTCCACAAAATTAGTATTTAAACACAATTTTACTACAAATAAATACATTAACTAATGTTAAACGAAATTATTTATCAATTTTAAGATCAAATAATGAAAATTTGAAATCAATTAAAGAATAATTTAGAGAATTAAATGAAATGAATGAATAGTTAACTAAATTAATGATATTTTAAAAGTTTAAAATATTATTTCTATTCATTAGAAGTATTTATTTTTTAACTGAAAAGTTGTCTAATTTTGTCAATAATTAGACAAAAAAAAGGTGAGACGACATATGAAGTAACACAATATTATTGGATTATTTGGAATTATTTATTTATTTTAATTGTTTTTATTTTAAACTTAAATGTCTTTAAAAATTAGTGTCACTCCATTTGCTTAATCCCGGGTCATTTGAAATTTATTAATTTGTTAAACATATCTTTAAAACAATTATCTGATCATTGATTAGATAACCATAATATAAAACTTTTATTCATTAGAGGAAAGAATCGTTAAAATGTTGATAATTAACATAAATTATAAATTCAAATGACATAAAACATAACTAATATATATTTTAAAGGAATACATAAACAAAATTTATAAAAATAGCCGACAATTATTGTATGAAAAGTTTGGGTTTTTATTATAAAAAAAATTTTGACCAAAAGAAAAGTTGTTTTAATTAAGAATAAATAGTATATGAAAAGTATATAAAGTATCTAAAAATTGACAAAAATTAAACTGAAAATATTTGAAACATAATCTCTAAATAATAAATTGTTAATAAATGTTATGGTATTTTATTTGGACTCTAATCAATCAGACATTGCTTTGGGCTATAAATATATTATGAATACATATTTAGTATTCTATGAAATCACTTATTTTTAATAAATTCAATAAATAAATGGCATTTTTGTCATCTCTTATCGCATATTCAATGAGTTGTTTTGTTTGACGCAAATTCTTCTCTCGATTTTGTAAATAATTGATGTCTTCAATGAAAAAACAAAATAACATTTTATTCTCTTATTTGGTTAAAAGCAATGAAATAAATATTTAATAAATATTGGTTTCCATGGATTGACCGACAAATGAAAACAACACTTAAATAGTTGGGCACAATAGAGGACCACTTTAGTCCAATTTGGTCTCCACATCAGTAAAGATGGAGTTCACCAGAAGTTTAGCGATTTATTGCTGTATTATATACTTTTCGACGGTTACCCCTATAATATTAGCACAAGTTCTATCAGATGGCGATTGTCTTGGATATACTTCTTTCGATTACTTCAGACAATCTCCCGGTGGTTACGATCCCTCTAATGAGATGAATGGAGAGCTTTGCGCTTCTCTTTGCTCTAAAGTTTGGATGCCTTTGGCCGGAGTCGTCCTAAACCGTTACTGTCTCTGCGCTCATGAAAATGACATTTCAGTCATAGAAGGCATCGATAGGGTTCCCAAAGAGTTATGCGATACAAGCGATGAATTTGTCCGCTTTTATAGAGGAAATGTTATTCAACCAATTGTTGGTCTTTCTATCAAAACTCCAAAAGAAGAGGAATCAGTCGGTGAAGACATCAAATTTGATTTCAGTATAACCAGTGGTGAAGAAGTACAGTATTCTGTAGACTTCGGCGATGGCACTGACCCCACAGAATGGAGTAATGAAATGGAAGCAACACATAAATATTTTGTTCCGGGTTATTATATGGTAGTTGTTTTTGGAAGACAACCCCAACATTTAATGCGTCCGATTGTGTCGGATATTACTTATATTCGAGTTATTGCAGAACTCAATAACGAAGACGTTAACTTCAAGTGCCCTAAAGTGGTAGAGCCGAGCGACTCAGCCCTTTGCAACCTTACTATCAATAGTGGACATCGTTTGCAACTTTCTGTTGATTTTGGTGACAGTAGCCCTGCACCTTTTATTCCTCTTCCGGGTATTATTTCAAATTATTTTATTTGTATTTTAATTCTGCAAATTTGACAGACATTGCGATCACAGCTCTGGGCGTTAGTGTCCCACAATTTAAATCCTCAAAAATTTTAACCGAAAGATCTCTAAAGTCCGAGGAATTGCTTATAATACCTCTTCCGGAGCAAACATTAGATACTTTTGGAGCCATACAAGCAGTGGAAGGGTATGGGGCTGTACCGGGAGATATGCAAGTTTATGTAAGTTTTAATTTTCGATTTCAAGATTATTAAATTAAAAAATATATTTTAAAAAAGATCCTGAGGAAGTTTTGTCCGGAAGGAGGAGAGTGTGCCACACAATCTATCACTTGTTTTGAGCCGTCGGCCCTTTGCGTACAAAATAAAGGCTGTTCTGATAGTTGTGTGAAATTCCCACAAAAAAAGACTGTCTATAATGTCGTCAAAAAATTCTCACTGACTATAATTGAGGGCCATTTTTATCTAAAATCTGACAGTTCTTTCCGAATGATGAACGGCGATGTCTTAGCCGTGAGAAGTGAAGGCGCACAGTTGGCCCAAAGAAAACTCAGACCAAATGAACAAGTTGACTTTATAACTGAACAAATCGATAACAGTTTGACTTCATTTTCTTCTGAAAATTTTAAAGAAGTGAAAGATATTAAACATTTAATTCGAGTAATCGTTAGCCAACCACTACTCCTGACTATTCCTCATGAATATGAAGAGAGCGGTCACTACGGTATTAAACTATTGCTTAAGAATGATTGGACACAAAAAGATATTTCGAGAGAAAGCTCTATAAATGTGCAGAGCACTATTTCTAAGATGAGATTAACAGTTACCCCTCCCGATGCAGCCGTTGACCAAAAGGTGGAAATCACTATACAATTAAATAAAGGGTCAAATATTAAGATTATGTGGGATTTTGGAGACGGAACTGTTATCAATGAACAGATCCCCAGTGAGTTCCAATTGAGTCACAACTTTCTAATTAATCCCAACATTTTATGGCTTTTCTTTTATTTTCTTATTTAGTAATAAAGTCGAGTCAAAGATTTGCAAAAACTCACAAATATAGTCAGCCGGGTATTTATAATATTCGAGTTAAAGCAGAAAACTTGCAAGGAGAGTCATCCACCTCTCATCAACTAATTGCCGAACATCCGATTCATAAGAACTGGAAGATTGTCTCCAATTCCCCGCAATTACTTCCGGGTTCAGTGAATTTCACTTTTATTTATCCGACGGACAAAATAATGCCAACAAATGCCTCCGCTATTATCCATTTCGGTGACGGCAAGAAAGAGATCTGGAATATACCCGACAATGATTGGAACGGACAGCATATAATTACGCACGAATATGAAAAGCCTGGAAAATACAACGTTAGGGTCAATATGTCTAACATCGTAACCAAACTTATCAGAAGATTTCAGGTCTTTATTAAAAAATGAGTTTTCTTTAATTAAATTGATTTAAAGGTCGATGTCTTGCGTCGTATCACTGGTTTGACAGCAGAAGCGAAATATTTGAATGAAGACAGGGGTTATATTCCTGGTATTGGTGTAAATCGCGATTATTTCCCCATCAATAGACCCATAAATTTCACGATTGAGACAAAAAGTGGAGATATTGACAATTATATCATTGAATTAAATGGACTTCGTTTGAAAGAGTCTACACAAAATGTCACTTCATTCAAAACAAGCGAGGTCATTTACTTTCTTATAATTATAATAATTAGAACTAAACATGATAATTTTTTATTTGAAAATAGCCTGGGTTCTATAATTTTACATTTTATGGCTATAATTACATCCAAAAAAATTCAGAGCCCTTTAATCTTCCCATTTATTTATTGGAACCAATCGAAGGAATGGAAATCTATGACATGTCTAACGACACAATAGAACCCGAGGTCAAAAGATTCTATATTGAATTTGGAAAAGTTGGGACAAATTCGTGCTTGCTCATTGATTATGATGAAAGTCATTCAGATGTTGAAGCGTTCGGAGAATATAATATTTGCAAACAATTATTCGGTGAAACGAATACAAAATTCACTCACATTTCTAATATAAGTTCTCAAATGGAAATATCAAAACGATATGAAAAGCCCCGCGACTATAGAATTAGGTTTTGGGCGGCGAACCATATTTCCAGTATATCTAAAGAGATAACCCTTACTGTCATAGGTTTGAATCAAATGTTTTGATTACTTTTAATACTTTAAATTCTTATTATTTTTAGAAATCGATTGTAAGCCTCCGGAGATTATTATAACAAACAGAATGACTAATTGGAGAAAAGGAACTGTCTTTTGGAAGTCTAAACCGGTTCAATTGTTTTCTAGAACTTTGGTTGACTGTAACGCCACCACAACAGTGACCAGAGTTTGGGATGCATTCCGTTTAGACGATGAAAACGGAACAGTAATCGAAAGGATAGACTTGTCTTCATTAGACTCATATAGAAAAAGTTACTTGTATGTTCCGCCATTTTTTCTAATCGATGGTCACTACAAATTCAAATACTCTATAAATATGACGAGCGTTGATCCGCACCCACTTTTGCCTTTCTTCGTTTCGTCGTTTACTTTTGTTAAAGTAGTCAGATCTCCAATCGTTGCACAATTAGCAGAAGGCGCTCAGTCCAGAGTTATTAGAGGGTGGGGACAAAGAATTCGCTTCGCTCCTGGTCTCTTTTCTAAAGATCCGGATGACTCGAATAATAAGAATTTTGAGGTCAAGTGGTATTGTAGGCGATTACCCGATGAATATATAAATAATTTACTGCCCGACGAAAGACAGAATTTTTCAGAACCTATTTATGACAGAACAGGTATTGACGAAGATTGGGATGAGGATGAAGGGGGTGGATGTTTTGGTAAAGGACCAGGTACTGTTCTTTTTAATGTTTCTCAAGTTTACAATTTTGAGTGTTTATTGACTTTTAGGTCGAATCAATATAACCGGTCCCGAAGTTGAATGGAATACAACTGTTTTCCGAAAACCCGGCGTTACGTATGAAGTAGTCGTACAATTAGTACCTCCCGATCGCGACCCCTCCTGGGGTGCACTTCAATTAGTTCTAATGAAGAGAAGGCCCCCTTCTATTATAGTTTTATGTCAGACTCAGGCCCTTTGTTTCCCTCATTTCCCAATCGGTCAGAAAATTAATCCAGTCAGAGTTGGACTCGAAGGCAAATGTCGTGAAAATTGTGATGGACAACTTATCTATGAGTGGTCTATTTATGGAGTGGACAATAGCACAGAAACCCTATTATCCAATGCAAGTCATTATGTTGTTGGCGCTTATGAACAGAAAATGGCCCTGGGCATTGATTTCTTCAAAGAATATTTTCCCACTTTTAAGGATTTCTTCGTTCGTTTGGGTAATCTCTGACTCATTTTTAAATTCTTTTTAGTTTTTAATTCTTTTTTTGTGTCATTAAATGTATTAATCTTTAATCGAATTAATTGTCTGACATTTCTATTGATTAACAAATCATTTGATTTTTAAAAAGCCGTCACTAATGAAGAAGGAGTGAAAGGAGAGTCTGATATATTCTTGCATATAAATCAACCGCCAGAAGGGGGTGAATGTACTTTCTCTCCCGACGAAGGAATGGCTTTAATGGACAGATTTAATGTGAAATGTAGTAATTGGATCGATCCCGAAGAGCGACCCATTGAATACTATGCCTTTTGGGTCAGAAACCTTAATACAGGAATTGTTCAGTATCTGATGTACGGACCGGAGAAATCAGCACAACTTATCCTTCCGTTCGGCAATTTTACAATCGGTGCTGACATTAAAGACAAAGAGGGGGCACTCACTCGAGTCAATATCACTGATATCTCGACGTCTTTACCCACAAGAAAAATGTTCGATACTTTTATGAATTCTAAGTCTTTGGACAACGCGGACGCCGCCGGAGATCAGGTCAGCCCAAAACAGTTCAAAACAATGCAAACATATTTGGTGTTTTAGGCACAAATGAACATGGTCACTCAAGCACTATCATCTTTAATGAATGTGAAAATGCCCAGAACTGACTCAACCACCACTACAACTACAACAACGACAACAACGACGTTATCGCCGGCCAGCGATGAACCGACAGAAAAAGAAATAGAAGAGGCGGCCAAAACAAGAGCCAGGATGGTTAAGTCGGTTGAAGCCATTATGAATGTGGACACTTTAAACAGTTTAGAACAGATTGGTAGTGCTCTCACATCTTTGGCAGGACGTGGAGATGGAATCGATAACGAGGCCAAAGAAGTTATTATAAAATTACTGAATAAAACGGTTTCGATGGCCACTAAAATCCAAGTGGAAAGTCCTCAACAACTCATTGATTTTCTAACTGTAATTCATATCAGAATTAAATAATAAAAGTTTAATGAATTGTGTGTTTAGTTCGCTGTCGGAACAATGGGTGGAATCGTTAACGTAAGGATCATTTCATTTTTTTTCTTTACTTACTTTAAATCAATATTATAGCGAATGACTGAACAAATTATTTCTGGAGTCGTTTTGCCGACCGATCGCTCAAAGGCTTGGAATCTCGATTATAGTGTCGAAGTACCAGACGAAGAGGAAGAACCAGGTACATTTTTTATTTGTACATAAATTCCGAGGGGAATTATAAGTGGAGTGTCTATTAGGCTGTGCTCGATATTCCTTAACACAATAAACACTTAAAATTTAATTTTATTTCACTTAATTTAAGTTTAGTGCAATTTTTAGTTAATTATAATAATAATTAGTTACTATTAAACACTATTAAACACTTCGAGACTCCGATTAAAACTGAAAATTCGATTCACAAAACGTTGCCTTAAAGTACTGTTTGAGTGACTGAATATCACTTTATAGTTAACACAATTACTAATGAAGTTATAAATGAAAAAAAAATAATTTCTTAAGCTCTGGTTAGCATAAACTTATGTTAACCATATTAAAAGGTCGTTATAACATATTCCAGATTTATATTTTCAGATTCTTTTCTAATTTGTTTGATTTGTTTAGATTACATTCTGGACAGTAAGACCTCAATAAACGACGCACTCGAAAAAGCTGTCATTCAATCGGAAAGAAAGGCCGCAGAACTACAAATACGAGCAATGATTGAATTGACCATAAAATTAGTCCTTTCATTACTCAGAAATATTGTTGTCGGAGAAAAGCCTATAGAGTTCGTGGCTCCGAGTGGTCTCACTTTGACTATTGCTATGTTAGTTACCAATTAATTAGAGAATATTTTATTGTTTTCATTTTTTAAGGTATGCAAAGGGTTCACTATCTAACCAGACAATAGAGCATGGTGCTGCCACTTACATATTTCCTGAGGTTTGCGATATTTTGGCCAATTATGAGGAATGTTCTGGAAATGAAACTTTAGGAACACTCGTAAGGCTTTTCTAAATAAATGACATTATTATAAGTGGAGTGTCTATTAGGCTGTGTCCTGGCCCGCAATACTCGAGTCATATGGAAATAGTGTCGATCTCTTATCTGCTGACACGAAAACATTACAATTACTTGTGTTAAACGAAAGCCTTCATATATTGGATGTGAGGAATACCACCAAAAGTTTTAGTATTATTGTTCCCCGAAAAGGATCAGACAATTCTGAAACTGAAGCTCTTCCGGAACCGACTTATGTGGTGCCTAAAATAAAATGGTACGAACATATGGTTTATCATCAATTTATGATAGAAAAGGCCGATTCCGCAGTCAATATAGAGGTCGGACCAACTAATCCTGAGTCAGAGCTATTGCTTTTCATTAAATATCGGGAAAAACCAATGTTTGATTACTTCGACATTTTAATACCTCTTCGAACCATTAAATCCAAATTTAGCGATACTTTCGATATATTCCTTTCGAACCAAATTATCAATAATAGAACTGGCTTCTTCTACGCCGGAATCGTTGAAATCAATAAAACTGAACTCTTAGAATCAAGTGAAGCATATTTGCTTGATGAAATAATCGTCAATGAAAATACATCTCTTACTAATTATACGGCCGCCACTTCTAATTATACGATACCCGGAGTGATGAGACAATTCACTACTAATTATTCGATGAGAATATTTACTTCCGGCTGTTATTTCTATGATTACCACAAGAAGATTTGGTCGGCCGACGGCTGTTCAGTGGACAGCGCTAACCAACTCATGACTCACTGCAAATGCAATCACTGTATGACTCTTTTATTTCAGTATTTATTATTTTTAAAAAAGATTTTAATTCTTTAAATTCAATAATAATATTCATTGAGATTAGGGTTTAAACAAAAAAATGGTCTTAATTCAATGATTTATGTTATGCAACAAATAATATTAAATGAATTTGTGTGAAGTTTTTGTGAAGTTGTGGTCAATTCCACTGTTATTTAATATTAAAAAAATGGTTTGTTTTTAGATCTTAAGATTTAAAAAATAGTTGAAAACAATTGTTTAGTTTCACTCATTCTCTTATAGTTTGAGATTAAGTCAATTTTAAGAGAAATGCGTTAAACATTTTGCAATTATTTATTATATATATTTGAATTAATTTATGAAATTTGATTTAAGTGACATCATTTGGCTCCGGGTTCTTTGTGATGCCAAACTCAATAGATTTCTCTTATGTTATGGCAAACGCGGGTTTCGCTGACAACGTAACCATTTATTTGACGATTGCCATCACTTTATGTCTTTATGTGCTTTTATTGATTTGGGCGCGAAGTGAAGACCGGAAAGACTTGAGCCGAATCGGCGCGACTCCACTTCCAGATAACGAACCAAATGCTAAATATTTATATGAAATAACAGTTTTCACGGGTGACAGAGACGCCGCCGGAACCGATTCTAAGGTGTATTTCATTCTATCCGGTGATGAGGACGAAACAGAAGTCAGACATTTCGAAGATCCGCACAGAAAAGTGTTCAGAAGAGGAGCTAACGATACTTTTGTTATGGCTGTACCGCGAAGATTAGGACGACTCAATTACTGCCGTATTTGGCACGACAACGCTGGCCATGGCACAATGCGCTCCTGGTTTCTCAGTTTTATTGTTGTGAAAGACGTCCAGACCGGAGAAAAATTTGAATTTATTTGCAATAAATGGTTAGCCGTTGAAAAAGACGACGGATCTGTTGACCGCTTATTACCGGTGGCCGGAATAGGAGAGGCAACTGAGTTCTCTCATTTGTTTGAACAGACAACTCAGAAAAATTTAGCGGACGGACATCTCTGGTTCTCTGTGTTTATGAGACCCCCTCGCAGTCGATTCACAAGAGTTCAAAGAGTCTCGTGTTGTATGGCTTTACTCTATCTTTCAATGTTAGTAAATGCAATGTGGTATCAAAGAGTACCCCCTAAGCCTTCCGGTGGTCTCGACTTCGGACCATTCACTTTATCTCCGGAACAAATTGGTGTCGGATTTTTCTCAAACCTAATAGTATTTCCGCCGACGTTTTTGATTATTTTCTTCTTTCGTAAATCAAAACTCCGAAACTTAAGGCCCTCTCGTATTAGTGAAGCCTTAAAAAAGCAAAACATCAAATTCCGTCAGTCGAGTGCCAGTAGTCAGCGATCACTGACCGGAAGCGTCAAAAGCAATAAAATCGGTTCGACTGCAACTCTGGTCAACACTGATATTGAAATGATTTGTAATGAAAATAAAAGAAACGGAAAACGAACCGTTAAAAAGAAGAAACTAATGCTTCCGTATTGGTGTCGATATATAGGCTGGGCACTTTGTCTTCTCTCAATTATTGTCTCCATTTTCTTCTTATGGGCGTATGGCATACAATTCGGTTCGTACTCTAACTTTTAATCTCCAGTCAATGATTAATGAATTCATTGTCTCTTTAAAGGCGATGAGAAGACACGAAAATGGATAACATCTTTGATTGTTTCGTTTTTTGCATCAATTTTGGTGACTCAACCCATTAAAGTATTTATTACTGCAATGATTTTGTCCACTCTTTTCAAATCACCTGATAATGATGTCGACGATAGTGAAGAAGACGAGGAAGATGTAGACATTGATTTACTTCCCGATGAAGAGTGGCTCCATTGTATGACACCCGTCCGTAAGAAGGATAGATCACGTGTTTACAAACCACCAAATCTAACGTCTTTGGAAAGGGTTAAACTCTTGAGACTTAAGGAACTTAAAATGACTGCAATTCTGAAGGATATCTTTTCATATTTGTTCTTCTTATGGATCTTAACAGTCGTTAGTTATGGCAATAGAGATCCCAACGCTTTCCTTATGAAACAAACTCTAGTCAACACTTTTGTCGAGGGAACGAATGGCGGAGAAAATTTTATCAGTATTTCTAATGAACAAACACTTTGGTCGTGGAGTAACTCTACTCTAATACCCGGACTTTTGATCGGCGATTGGTCTGAAACATAAGAAATATGTTTTTAATTACTAAATATCTATTTATAGGTACAACGGATATAAATCATACGGTTTGAGAGGTTTTCTTGACGACAGAGTCAATAGAATGATGGGTTACGGAGTCCTCAGACAAATCAGAGTTAAACCCAATACTTGTAAAGTTGAGGACAGATTCAAATCTTTGACCAGAGATTGTCGTTCGTTCTCTAATATTATTAATGAGGACAGAAAGAGCTATAAAGTTGGCTGGACTTATGAATCAGATATTTCTTATGTTAATGAATCGATTCCAATGAGTCGGAGCGGACTTCCAAACCCTTCAAAAAGCAAAAAAGACGAATGGAATTATAGAAAGCCCTCAGAATTAGATGGACTTCCCTTTTGGGGTATGTTTTCATTCACTTTATTAATTCACTTCACTTTTAATTTTTTTTAACTTTAAATAAGAATTTAAAACAAATTTATTTATAAAAACATTAGTCGTCAAAATAATTGATTTACTTTTTAGAACTTTAATTGAAAATTTCATAAATGATTTCGAAAAAATGCATTTTTGTTATATTTAGTTCGTTTCCTTCATTTAAATCTTGTTTTTTTCATTTTTTTAATTTGAAATATTGTTAAAATATCAAATAAATAAAAAAATAGACAATATTTGATTCAGAGATAATTTATGTAAAATTTTTCATATTATCCTAGGTTAGATTATTACATTTTCTCTCTTTAATGATATTAACTGCATTTAATTCTAATACTTATAAATATATAAATAACTCCAATTCATAGAATTGTCTTTTATTTCGAGGAGTTCTTTGTTATAGAATATTCTGCAATTGCTTCCATCAACTTTAATAACTTTAATATTAATATATTTAATAATTTACTTAAACGAAGTATTAATATTTAGTAGATTTGAATCATAAATTAATGAAAATATTTAATAAGTTGACCATGTTGCTCTAAAATTTGATTCAATTCTTACTTTTAGGTAAACTCGATGTCTACAGTGGCGGCGGTTATGTAATTGCTTTGAAAGTAAGTAATTGGAGTCTATATTTTTCTGCAAGAATATATAATTTGATATTTGAACCATTTATTCCTATTTATCTCATATTTCACTTTAATTATATGTTTTTCATATGAATTCTACAAAAATCTGTATATATTTGTGTCTTTATATGAATTCAATACTGTATTTATGATTTCCAAAGAAAGCAAATCATAAGTAATGCAATGACTTTATGTAACGAATGAAAAGATTACTTCGGATTAAATGCTTAGTCTTTCGAAACAAATAAATGCTTTTTTTAGGGAATTAATTTCAGTAAAAGATTTTCGAAAAAAAAGTTCAAAATTAAAGATATTTAGTAAAAATATGACAATAAATCACTAATTCTTTAGTTAAAAGTACCTGAAATAAAATATCAGAACCGATAAACTGATAAACTAGAATAAAGTAAAGTAGAGTAGAGTAAAGTAGAACAAACAAAACGATCAAATTGTATCCCAAAAGACTTTATAACGAAAGTCTTTTTATTCATTTTTAATAAAAATGGGTTTTAGTTTTGATGAAAAATAATTTTTTAATAAGACTTTTGTTTTAATCTTTTTAACGACAAAATACTTTTCGATTGAAATTATGGTTTATTTAATGTATATCAGAATTGAGTCAAAAACAAAACTTTAATAATTTTTATTTCAATTAAAGGGATCCCGGAATGAGTTGTCGGAAAAGATAATGTCAATGAAAAAGAATAAATGGATTGATGGCAGAACTCGAGCTATTTTTGCAGAATTTTCGTGTTATAACGCCCAGGTCAACCTTTTTGGAATTGTTTCAATGGTATTGGAATTTCAGCCAGGTGGTGGTATTATACCAAACTATCGGGTGGATGTGGTCAGACTAATGCGTTATCATCAGGGTTTTGGTCTTTTTATTATTTTATGTGAACTGACTTACGTCGCATTCATTATATTCTTCACAATAAGAGAGTTCAAGAATTGGCGAAATCAGGGAAAGTCATACTTCAAGAGCTATTGGAATGTCGCTGAAGTAGTTATCATATGTTTGTCGTACACCGCAATGGGTTTATATGTCTACCGAATTATTTTAACCAATCAAATATTGAAAATCTTCGATACGACTCACGGCAACGGATACGTGAAGTTACAATACGTGACGACAATCGATGAGATGTTTGGTTACATAATAGCGTTCACAACATTTGTCGCAATTCTTAAGTTTATACGAATTCTGAGATTCAATAAACGAATGGGAATTTTGTACTCAACTCTCGCCCAATGCTCTAAAGATTTGAAATCCTTTTGCATCGTTTTCTTAACCGTTTTCTTTGCGTTCGTCCAAATGTTTTATCTTTTGTTTGGACTTCAAATAAGTGATTTCTCATCGTTTGTGGTAAGTCTCAGAAAATTATATTTTCTTATAATTTGTTAATTCACTGTTTGTTTGACAGAATGCGGCCGAAACTACATTTGGAATGGTTACAGGTATTCCTTTCACTACTTATCCGACACAATATCTAAAGATAACAACTTTTTATTTTAACTCAAATTTTTTATAATTCATTTATCATAAAATTCTATTCGGAATCAATTGAATCAACAAAATTAACAAAAAAAACAAATATTGATGTTTTGCGCCCAACAATTGGTAGTCATAAACATTTATTATAACAAGTACAATTTTAGATACAAATACAAACTCAGCACATTGTGTGCACACAAAAATAATAGACAGACTTTGACTTACAAATTGTTAGAAATGCACAGAATATAAAGCATTGAATGTTTTAATAGGGAACAGGAGGTACAAAGTACAAAAGTAACTAGATAAATGTTTACAATAATAACGGGTGAATACATTGAAGTAATTATCAGAATATATTTGAATACAACAATAATTTCGATTATTTATTAACAAAAATTTATTCATTTATTTATTATATACTAAACAAATATTCATTAGAATAAGTAATAATTACATTAGATTAAAATCGATAATTTATTGATATGATCATGCAAATTTTTAAAGAATTTTAAACTTCATCTATATAAACAATAATAATGAGAAATGGTCTAGAATCTAGATTAAATAGAATTAACTGTGAATTGGAAAATAAAAATAAGAAATTAAAATATAAAATACGAAATAAATGGGTTTTAATTTCAATAATACGATAGAATTAAATCCAATTTTTTTAAAAAGATTTTTCTCTAAAAATTTAAAGATTAGAATCATTATAAAACGAAAGGTTTTCATGAAGTTGAGCATGCAGCATTTAAATTTGAATTTACTTATTATGGAACTTATTATTCTTAAGTCTTATATAATTACATTTGATTTATAGGAAAATTTGATTTCGAGGCCATATCAACGGCGGCTCCAGTTTTAGGTCCGCTCTCTTTCTTTGTATTTGTTTTGGTGGCGGCTATTGTTTTGATAAACATTTTCCTGACTCTAATAATAAGTGCTTTTGAGTCCGTAAAACATGACGTTATGAAACAGAATAATGAATATGAAATCATGGATTTCATGATTAAAAAAGTAAAGACAATGTTTGGTTTGGCCAACGCTTCTGATCTTAACACCGGATCTGTGGATAAAGAGGATGGATTTAGTAGCATTGAAGAACAGTTGACTCTTTTCCCGGATAAAATCGATCGACTCTTGCATTTCATTAATGATACCTATTTTGATGGCAAACTCGACGTCAATAATAAGAGTGCCATCAAAAGAATGGGTTTAATGAATAGAGCGCGCGTTACACCCACCACAACCACCACAAATACCACCAACGCTATTGATAGAAACCGTCGAAGAGGAGTTCGTGGGCGTCAGAATGAGGCTAACATTTCACGAGTAGCTCAGCCTAGAGTCACAATTTTAGACTGGATGGAACTCAACGAAGATTTATAAAATAACAGCAAATAAACAATTTTGATCTCAACTCCAATTACTTTCTCTCTAAACCTAATGATTGACGTTATGTTAAATATTTACTCCAATCGACGAGAAAAGTCTCGAATAGTTTTTTTTGTTTTAAAAGTCTTTAATTTAATGAACTCTTCACTAATTATCTTTTGGACACCACTTATCACTTTTATAGATAATTGTATTCACTATTGTCTAACACTTTTTGATCCAATAAATAGTAGAACTCAGAACTCAAATTTAAATTTAATTTGATTTTAATAGAAAACTATATTTTCAAAAATAAATTATTTTTAATATTTTAAGTCAATTAATTAAAATTTAGAAATTAATTAAAAAAATATTTTGACTTATCTTTAATGAGTAGAGCATTGTTTTAGACTTAAAAGACTCTTAAAGTCATTTTAAAAGTTATTTATTAAATTTTTTTTAAATGAATAAAAATTTTATTTTTTAACATTTAATTAAATTATAAATTATTTAATTTCTGATTCTATAAACGTATTTTTCTCCTAGTTAATATTATATTAATTAATTTATGAAAATTGGATAAAACAATAAATTATTCATTTAAAAATATGAAATACAGTTGTGACCCGATTTTAGTCAACTGATGGGGTTCTGAAAATCATTGACTAAAAATGAGTTTGACTTAAATCGAGTCTCAATGACATTAACACATCCATAGGAAAGGTTCAAAAGAGCTTTGAAAACCATTGACCAAAACCGAGGTTTGACTATATGATGGTTGACTAAAATCGGGTCCAGACTGTATAAGTTTAAATAATTATCTAGAATAAAATTATCACCTAGGATAAAACCAAGAAAAAATAATGAAATTTTGCTCAATTAAAGATGAATAACTTTTAAACGATCCATCAAAAGGTTATTCAAAGATGAAATAAGATTCTGAAAACTTCTATAAATGTGATACTATTAAATATGTCCACACATTTAACGCTTTCATATCAAAAGATTAAATACCTTCAAAACAATGCTTTACTAATGAGTCAATAAAATCTTTATTCAAATATTTACTCGAAAAAAATGTTTCTCCTGAATAGTTTCAATCAATTATGAAGTGATGGCTTGACATCCCTTTACAGGTAAGTATTAACAGTTGACCTTATTTTGGCTCTTTTTTTCCAACAAAATGTTTGGAACAGAGAGTATTTCAATAAAAGAGTTTATTTTTAACTACATTTGAGAGGATTGTGTCAAACAATTGGAGAAATCATTTTGCGTTTTGAGAAAAATGTCTTTTCCGTCCTCACATGTCATCCATCGAACTTTTCTTTTATATAATTCTTTGTTTGAGACCAACCATTTTGAACGACAATCGCATTTGAATGGATTATATCTGACGGTCAAAACGATGTCGTATTTGGGGTTTAAAAGTGGTTGAAAGACGTGTTGATCCAAATATTCTATACTATTGTGACTTAAATCGATGTCGATTTTAGCGGAACTATTGAGTAATTTCAATGAGAACCAGTTGGAGGCAAATGAACTGGAATTTAGTTTATTCCAATCGATTGATATTAAAGCTGTAGTTATGTTAGCACTCAATGCAAAGGCAGAGTCGCCGATGAAATTGATTTTGTTTTGTCCCAAATTAATAGACTTTAGTTTTAGTAAATCAATAAATGTTTTGCTTTCGATTTTCGTTATATTATTTTCTCTGAGATTTATATAACTTAATTCAAAAAAAGTCTTATAACTTGAATCAAATATACCATTTGGTAGACTCGAAATGCAATTTTCCGGTAAAAGAATGTATCGAATTTTGTCCATTTCTGTCATCAAATTAAATATTAGGCTCCGATTAACCCCAGAATTTGATAAATTCCTGTTTTTCTCGACATTTATTATTGAAAGCGTTTCTCGACTTCCAAAGAATGCTTTGTCTGATATTTGGCTCAAATTCTTGTTATCAGTAATGGAGATGTGGTCAAAGGCCACGGATTTGAAGACGTCTCCAATTTTTTCAATCGAAGTGTTATATAAACTGAATTCAGCGAAAACGCTATCATTTCTTTTGGAGTCCAATATTTTCGATATGTTTTCCAAATGAAAATTTTTTCCAATATTTTCGCAAACAATACTATTTTGAAGACATTTACAGGGATTTAAGTCAGGCAATGATGAACACAAAGATTGAAAGCAATTTATTTTTGAAATCAATAAAAAAATGATGATTATCATGGTCAACTTTCTTCGCATCACAAATTGATTTCTCTTTTTCAAAAAACTTTTGTTTATATTTTTAGATTGAAATCAATTAAAACAATTAATAAAAAATTAATGCAAAGAATAATTAATTAATTAAATGATAAATAATTTTATTATAAATTTATCTCATATTATATAAAACAGTTTTGCAAAAAAATAATTAAAATTTCTATAAATAATGCCTTTAATTTGTGAATGTTTTCAAACAAATATCTTAGACTTTGAGTTTATTTTATATATAGTTAGTCTTTAAATAACCCGAAACAATCAGATAAAATTAGAATTGATTTTTAATTAGAAACTGTACTAGTTCGAGTTACACCATATATTATATTTCACTTGAAATTGTTTATCACTATTTGTTTGTCGATAAGTATTACGTAACCGAAAAACTAAAAACAAAATTCTTAACAAATCTTATGTTAAGACAAAAAATCTTATTAATAGCTAATTAATATTTCGATAATCAAAGGTTTATTGATTTATAGTTCAAAAACACTGATTAAGAATAAATTGTTTGGAAGACGTGTTGATCCTTAAAGATGTGTCGTATAATAAAAAGTTTTAAATTAATTGTATTTTAAATAATTTTAAGAATTAGTATCGACGCAAAACTTAGTATTTGTTTGAATGTAATAAGTTTTTGTTTATTTGTAAAGTATCATGATGATTTTTTGAAAGTTATTTTTTAGGTTTTCTCATTAAACTTGTAAGTTTTATATATTTAACCTTTCTCATATTTCTACTTTCTGAGAACTGAAATTCTTTCGTTTTTTAAATTTAAAAGTTTTTGAAATTCGATTTTTTTCCGAAAATTTATGATTTTATAAATATTAAGAAACTGAGTATAGAAAGTATAGTCTAAAGTGAATATACGGTATATTTTGTAAAATATAGTAAAGAATTGAAGTGAAAATAAATCGATTATAAGAGAACCTAAAGTCAAAGCAAAAGTTAGTCGGAGTGCATATAAAGTGGAGTTTGGATTTTTGAAAAGATCAATCGTGTATCCAATGGAAACCTACCTTAACATTGAGTACATGTATTGTCTCTTTGACTCAGTTTTGCCATAAAATGCTTGTACTCGAGACCGAGTCCTCACAAATATTATATCGTTGGGTAGTTTTGTTGGGAAACTTAAGAGCCATATCTGATGGCTTCACATATATAATAACTTAACTGATAAATGTTCACATCTGAAGGCAAACAACTCAAACGATTCATATCTTTAATAGCGTCAACCGACTAACCAGAGCTGTGCACCATATCATTGATAAACCGAATGAAGTTCAGCAACAATTTATATGCTGTCCTTTTCTATTAATAATCAAAACAAATTGTAGTCCAATCCTTCATTTTCTCAATAGAATAACAAAAGTTTTGGTAAACAAACAAATTCCGGAAAACAATTATTTATTTTATCTTTTCTATAGTTATGTAAAACAAATTTTAATTTTAATGATGATTAAGAATGTAGTAACACATAAGTACCCCCCTCTGCACAGACATATAAATGGTATGACTTGTCCTTAAACTATGATAAACATTACGATTGAATTATTTTATTGCATTAAATGATAAAAAGTTTGAACTAATATAAGGATTAAATGAATTTCATGTCTAACCGACCCTTTAATTCATTTATAAAATATTCGTTCAAATTTTCTTTTTTTCTTGAGTCTACAGCCTGTAATATTATATAATGTTACCTAGCTACCATAAGTCTATTAAGTTATTCGATGAGTTATTTTAAAAGAAAAATTATCTTGAACCAACTTTTTCCTTTGAAAAAATATTAGAGATTTTGAGAAGTTTTGACAAAATAATCAATTTTATTGAAATGATTTCAGGGTTACTCTATTTATGATAATTGAAAGCGAAGTAAACAAATAAATACCAGAAATGATATGATTTACTAATTATTTATAAGAAAATTAAATATTGAATTAAAATAGTTTTATATAGAAAATGAATAGAAGTGAACACAATTTGAATTCATCAGAATATGTCATATAATGTCTTTGAATGCGATCTCAAAGCATAGAAGAGCATAAATTCGTGCTTTCAGTTAAAGTGTGAGTTTGTGTGGAAAGCAAGCGCTGAGTGACTACCAGTGCAGCGTCTCCTGAGTGCACATTCTATAGACCGAATCAGAGCTTCACTTCTTATAAAGAATCGTTGAACTAAACAAAGAGCAAAGTCTGGTCGACATCGACTTAACTGTATTTATTAGAGAATAAGTTTGTGAGAAAAGCGTTTGTTTTTGTTCTAAAAGTCTCTTAACTCTCACCTTAACTTAACTTATATCAACTCAACTCAAAATAAATGTCTATAAAATGTGATCCGATTTTTGCCTTAACTTTACGTTATCTTCAAATAAAACTTTGATAACAAGTTTTTAATTCATAGTTTATGACTTTATAACGAATTTATCAAATGATTGATTTGACATTTCATTTGTCCCGAATTTGACACTAATTAACAAAAAAGTGGATCTCTTTGTATTAATAATCAAATGTTTTCTTAATAAAGAGTGTAATTCCTTCTAAAGTATTAAATCATTTTTGTGTAAAAACTTATATTTTATAACATTTATTTGGAAACCAATTCATGACTTTTCATCGAATTTCAAAATAAACAAATTTTGAAATTGAAAAGTGTGCTTGGTCACTTTGCTAATACTAAGTGGGTATTAAATTTCTTTTTTTGTGATTTCATGAGTTATGAAATAAAATTTTCAAAAGTCGACAAAAATCGAAAAAATGCTTTCAATCGGAAAACGAGATTTATTTGAGTGGAAAAGTAATCAAAGATTATATCTGTTGGTCGGCTCAGCACTAATTAACCGGAAAAGAGATACAAAATAAAATCTTAACCGTTTTAGTCAACATTTTGTCATTGAATCAAATGTTAGAATAATTGTTGAAAATGCGCTTAAAAGAAAGGATCTTGATTCTATTAATTTGTGGCACGTGTTGCATACTTTGTGTCTTCTTTGTCATAACCACTAAAATACAGGATTCGGATTCATTCAGGTTTATATTCCCTATTAAATCACTTTTCAAATGTTATGTCAAAATTCAAAAACACCTTTCAGTCGATCGCTTGGATTAGGAAAACTGGGATCAGAAAAGGGGTCTTCTCTTCCAAATTTGACGCCAATCCAAAGAAGATTCCTCTACAGACAAATGTCTAAAGAATTGGAACAAAACCAGAAAGAAATTGAAGGACAACAAAGTGTTTCACAAGTGAGAGGAGCGCAAGACTTTGCCAAAAGTGAGTTATGCACAAATCAAAACAACACTTTCTTATTCTGTCCCAACTTTTCGTTCATTTAAATGAATTTAAAAATATTTTATTCATTTGTTATACAAATGTTTTAAAATTGTTATCCTATGAACGAAACGAATTGGATTTTAATTTTTATTTTATTTTACGCTTTAATAGAAAAATATTCTCAAATTATTAGCGAAAAATTGACAAAAAACGATACAAAAGATATTTCGGTCCGAAAATTAAATTTCGACGATTTCACTGATTTATTACATGCCATCAATTTTCAAACAAAATCAGACGAATCACCAAAAACATTATCTCCAACTCTCGCACAACTTTTAGGCATAATTCCAGAGTAAGTATTGATTTTTCAAAACTATTTTCTCTAAAATATAATATAATATAAAATACTTTTTATTTATTTACTCTAATTCTAAGTTAAAATAAATTCAATAATCAAATAATTGCAGCAAATTTTAAATTAATCTCAATATTAAAAAATTCAAATCTATTATTGATTTAATGAAAAAACAATTTAAGATATTATGAAAACTTTAATATTGAAGTGCTTTCAATTTGGGAAACATATTTTCCTGGATTACAATCATTTGTCAAACAGTAGTGTCAACATAATTGCTAAACACATTACATAATCCTATCGATACCACAATTTCTAAGCAGTTTAAGCGCTCTATTGATGAAAACGACTATTTATCTAATTAAGAGAAGACTCTTTTGTCGATCCCTTTTGTTTTAATGTTTATTTCTCCTCTAATTATATAATTATATAATTGTTTTGAACTTTAATTTCTCAGTTGTTTTAAATTACAAAAATTATCAAAACTTGATTTTCTCATTTGAGATGAGAAACCATTAAAAGTTTTTAAATAAAATTATATAAAAATATTTTACTTTTGATTAATATATTAGTCTAAGAGTTGTTTTGTTGCAAAATAATTTAAAGGGTTAATTAGAATTTAGGAAAATTTAAAATTAAATACAACTAAAGAATTATTTTTTTAACAAATGACATATCAAAACAAAATCCAAAGATATTTAAAAAAGTTTAAGAGTTGGCTGAAAATAGTGACGCTATAAATATAAAGATCCCATTTCTTATAACTTTATCCAATATTTTGAATCCATTGAAATCCCACTCAATTTGTTGAGAAAAATATAATATTTAATTAAAGGAATTGATTACAAAAATTCACGCAAACATTCAAACAAAATGCAAACAAAACTCTTTTGCGAATTTTCGAAAACTCATTTCTGAAAAACAATTTTCGTATTTTTAGATTACGTTTGTTATACTTAATGAGACTTTTTTCAGATCAGATATAAGGAAACATATTTGACGTTAATTTAAACCAATTTTTCATATCTTCTTAACTCATTTATGTAACTAAAGCTTTGACTTATTTTATTAAAATATATGTCATGAGCCAAATGATCATGTTGAAATTATTAAAACTATTTAATTGAAACAAAATTCTTGTATTCATTTATTTTATTTAAAAAAATAATAATTAAAATAAATAACACTAAAAGTCTGTAGATTTCGCTTAAGAATAAATTAGATTATGTTTTCCTGTAATTCAATTATAAAATAATACTTTTAGGAATACATTTCTAATTTGATAAACAGCTTCTGAAATAAACAAGAATGTCCAAGGTCTTATATTAGACGGTCAACATTTTGTGATCTTTAAATGCAAGAATTTTGTTCTTATTCTGACTTTTTATCATTTTATGGATTTATTATTAGTTATTTCAAATAAAATACTATTTTCTGTGAGGACTCAACAAAAATGAGTTCTGTTGTAACGTTTCTCTGTTATAACGATTCAATTTAACGAAAACATTATCCGCTCTTATATTATGAAACCAAAGATTCGTTTCATTTCGAAAATATAACAAAATTTATGTCAAATTTAGAGTTCTGTGGCTCTAAAATTAGGAATTATTGTCCTTTACTTATAATGGATATAAAATGTAGGCCAAACCCATAATTGTAGTTTAAAAATTAATTTACTCTTGTAAAAATTAACGAATTTATGACAAAATTGTACTTTGGACCCCTTTGGCAACTTTATGTCCCCTTTTATTCCTTTCTTTTCCGTCTCCTTAAGAGTAGTGGAGAACAAGTCGTTTAGTTTTTGTCCTCCGGACAGGATTTATGCAGTTGATGACCGATCTAATTAAGTGCCTAACTTATTAACTGACCGGTGATATAAACTAAGTTTAAAAATCAAAACTACTAAAACACAAAGCATTTTAGTGATCGTATTAACTGACGGATGTTTTGCCCTATTTTTTTGATCCTCCGATTACTTAGTAGTCATCAACTTTTGACTGAAGTGGTCAACAATTAACTCAATTTATATCAAAATAAAATCTCAAAAATAAATTTAAAATTTTATTTTCCAAATAAAAACCATTTGTTTGAAATATAAATATTTATATGTGAAAGAACATTTATTTGTGTGAACATTTATTCATGCAATTAAATTTTTTCAGACTATAGAACTGGAGATGACATAAATAATTTGTTTGGATGAGAACCGATGCAATGGTTTCTCTAAAATGAAATGTCTCTAATAATTATGCAAAATTTAGTAGTTTATCACACCTTACAAAAAAAAAGACAGGAATAGAAGGAACGGATAACAAACTTCATAATAAAGTGTATATCCACTAAAAGTGAATTATATACACATTGTATATAAGGTTTTAAGTAGTTTTACATTAAATCTTTTTATCCTTAAATAGAATGCAATTCTCTTTCATTTTTTCCAAAAACAATAAAAAATCGACAAATTTTTCTTATCGTCGATCAAAAAAGTTGGCATAAAATTATTACTTATTTAAAATTTGTGTCACAATATTGGAATTGTTAGTAATATACAGTTAGGGCATAAACATGTGGGACTAATTCTGAAAACGGTATTACAATTTTAGCTAGGTTGTAGTTGGA
>JAQIXI010000090.1:0-38041 GCA_034700165.1 Galumnidae sp. Gr-Ori-00277 | reverse complement strand
ACACACACAAACACACACACACACACACACACACACACACACACACACACACACACATAATGGTAGTGCCATTAAAGGATGAAAATCGAAGCAAAACAAATTCGGGAACTCCAGTGAACGTATCTTTCAATGTAGGCTTTACTGAAGATTAGCGGACAGTCACTACTATTTCCAAAATAAGGAAAATACAAAAATAATGCTTTGAATAAAAAAACTGTCAAAAAGTGAAGTTAATGTAAAAATTATATTTAAATATAAATTTTCATTTTAATGGATAATATAATTTGGGATCGAATCGAATATTCATTGAATATTTGATTTTGAAGTGTAAACAAAATGCTTAACAGGTATGTAACGGATGGATATAAGAGGGGAGAAATTGATGATTGCATTCATAGACATCTTAGAGTTGAGTGTGTTGTGCTGTTTGTGCTGCACTAATGCAAGATTGGACCGCTGGGATAGATATAGAAATGCGTGAATTTTTGATGAGACTTGTCTTTGAAGCTAATGTTCTCAGAACTCGTCATATTTGCATCGATACAGGAGTGCTCAGACATCAAATGTAAAGATAGTAAAGTACAGAATACACGCACATTATCACAAACCATAGATCATATTCATATTACTGAGCCCTCGACTCCTCTAGTTTTTCATCCCTTTTCTCAATGAAGTGCATCTTTTTTTCAGTCAATGATTGCAAGAGTGAAGTAAAGGCATTGGAAAGTTTCAAAGTGTATATAACACTAATGCAAAACTGACTGCTTGAGCACTACTGCAACACATATACATAGATACGTATATATACCTATATTATATCCGTACATCTATTATATAAAGTGCTTTATATACAACATATATAGAGTGCTATTATATAGAGTGCAGTGAAAATTTCATCTCCCAGTGGAAGAATCAATAGCACAACAGAGAGGTTTTGCTGTTAAGATACTAAAGCTTTATATGCCTTATATACGGGTTAAGTGTAGAGCGACGAACATGAATACAACCAATAGCTGTGCCTTTTGACAGAAGATGTTTTAATATCTGCAATACGTTCGCACATAGTTTCCACTTAATATTGTTTAACTAAAAACATATATCAATGAGAGTTTGCTTATTCTGTTCACTCATTGTATGACTTTTCATATTCATAAACATATAGTCGTCGTCGTGTGTGAGTCTATGAGTGAACAAAAGCGTCCTTTTGGACGACGACATGCAACTACAGTATTAAGTCAAATGATTCTCATTTTCGTGAACCGCACCCTCTTTCTGCTGGCTTACAGTTTTGGGTGGAGGTCATGCATCATAAGAGCACAGGCAATGCACACAGTCATCGATTGCCTTTAGAGAGAGAGCACAGTTGTATGTGCTAATCATGACCCAATCTCATTAAATGGTAATTATTCGCCTCTTTTAGACCAAACAGTCGCTCTTCGGGTCTCTATCTCTCTTTTGCACTCATAATTCAGAGAGTATTCTGAGCTACAATTCTGTGCGATATATATACTCCAATTGAGTGCATTTGTAACGAAGAACTGACAAACAGACAAATTCTGTGAAAACTGATAGAGAATTGAATTCAGTTTTTATCTGCAGAACTTCGTAAGTGTTTAATGAGTATATAGTTGTGTAAGAGTACTACGAATAGAGTATGGGGTGGACTCATTTGCATTCAAAGTGTAGTATCACGTTCTCAGTGTTATGCGATACTAAAAATACTATTCAATACTTTTATCCAATGCTTAATTAGAAATACTATATAAGAATTGTTTTTATTTCGCTATAATTTTTCTCTTTTATAATTCCCTTAACAATCATTATTAATGCATATTCTCATCGTCTCATCGATTGGATTCACGAAACAAATTCGCTGACAATTATTTGAAAATTGTTTTCTATTATTTTTTTCAAAGCGTTTGACAAAAAAATTATTCAATGATTTAGTAATTGATTAGTAATTTTGATAAAAGATATCAATTATTTGGTGTTTAATCAAAGAAGTGATATTACAATTAAATTGATTTCCTTTTTGTCATTCATTCTATTCTGAGTGAAAGGAGACTAAAACTCTTTTATTGTACTAATATTTTACACTTTTATTTCCCTCTTTTTTGATTAGAACACAATCAATAGGAAATGGCAACCGGACGGACACATTGGACGACACATTCTTTGCTCAAACAAAACGATGTAATATTATTCTAGGAATGACTCAATGCTCTCAGTTTTCATTTAATGCCATAATAGCAAAGACATAATGCCTGTAGTAAAAGCAGTGTCAGCCCTGACTCTCAGCTTCCCTCACAGTTTTGATTAGCAGACAGTCATAACACCTTAAATCTGACGAACAGTTCTATGAATTAGTGCTGAGCAGTGCTTATATTCAATGGCAAATAATATTTGGCATTTGAGCCAATATTAACAGTAAATGCAAAAAAGGCAGCCCTTAAGGGCTATAATATTTAACACAAGACATAAATGTATTAACTTCAGTACTAACACATCGCCTCCGGTACTAATAGAGTCGATATATGCAAGTGATGTGAACTTTATTCTGGCCAACGCTAACTACACAACACAACATATACTTCAATGTATACATGGCTTCACTGCATAGCATCTACTCTGCAAATGCATCCCTGTGTCTGCTATCCATTCCTATCTTAATCCTGACTCACTCTATGTGTTCCCTCTATCTTATTCTCGAGGGAAGGCCGGGCACAAACACATAGAGTAGTACAAAATAGGCGAATCAAATCTGATTCACTTTTGGCCAAATGCTATGTCTATGCCTTTACCTCAAATATGGTTCAAATAATTCTCTTCAAAAGGAATAAGTTTTGCTCAGTTTCTGTGCTTCTCATCCAATATCGAGCGCTTAATTCGAGTAAATAAATAAACAAAAGAATTTTGGATTTAGTTTTAGTCAACAGAAAAAATTGAATATAAAATGAAATTCAGCATAAAATACAAGTTTTACTCTTCACTAGAATTTCGTTTATTTCACTATATTTTTGAAAAACTAAAAACAAAAACACATTAAACATAAAGAGAAAAGATTTTTCTATTCATCGTTGGGTTTGTATGCTTTCAATTGATTGACAGTTTGGATGTCAGACACCATTACGCAGAATTAAGCAGATTAAAGCCACGTTCGACTGCTCTCAGTGTCATCTCTTTCAAATACACTGTGAGCACCAACACATTCAACTTTGCTTTTTACATGTCTATCCATTTGACACATCCTAACAATTCTTTTCAATTCTATATAAGGGTTTCTCTCAGTGTCTCTCCTTTTGCGAGGAATAACTTTTGGTTTGTTTGACTCAAAGCTAATATAAAATAAACTTTGAATTGAAGAACGAATTGCTATGAATTATACGATTCTCTATAATATTCATCACAATTATGACCGCATTTTTACATATAACATCTGACGGCATGAATATCCTGTGCTCTATTTGCTGGTGGTCTCCAGGGATGGAGAAGTTGTCGCAGACATATTTCAGTTGATTATAATTCGTTAATTATGTACAGAACAGGTGGTGACGTGTGAGAAACGTGTAGACTAACAAATATATAATGTTAGGCACAGGTATGCATCCAAATACATGCAATCCTCGGGAGAAATGGCTCCTAAGAGAATTTCACGTTAGATCGTTCAACGCAACAAAATGCCGCTTCAGATACACTGTTAAATTAGCGAACACACCAGCGCTCACATACCACTACTATACAACAGACACTGCATTCAATGGTTGTGCAGAATATTCTGTAGCACAACCACTATATAGCAAATTGAATACAACAATCGACTCAACATTTAGTGTTCAAACACTCAAAAAACACTGAATAATACACAAAAATTTTTATTTATCTGACTTTATCTGTCATTCTTTGGCTTATTTCTCAAAATTGTGTTCTAAAACTTATAAATTCAGTTCTATTATTGTTTAAGACAAGAGACTACTCGTCGAGTTTGTTGTCAAATAGTTATGTCACGAGTGGTAGAGCTGTGGTAGAGCTCTCTCTAAACACTACATTCGCTGAATTTTTATGCAATTTATATATTAAACATGAGGTGTATATACGAATTCATATACTTATTATAGCGTTGGGTATGGTTTGATGCTTACGCCTAATATGCCTTAACATAAGTTTGTATACATATGAGTATTAGGAGAGCACCGGTGCATAACACGAGTTCTAAAGTAATATTAAAACCGAACAGACATGATATGCATGCGAACCACTAATTATTATTGTAAATGACAACTATTTTTCGTTATTAAAAATTAATTGACTCTAAAACCAGTCCACAGATATGTGTCTCAAGAATTAATGACTCAAAGATTGGATTACAGACACAAATGTTTGCATCACATCAATGAAAGCCAATAATTTAATTATTATTTTATGCAATAAAACATATTTATTCATATTGTTGTCCAATGAATGGCCAAAACAGAAGTCTCTTATGAATAGCAAAGAGTGTCGGAAATTATAGTCCCATAGGATTTGGTCAATAAAATTACCAAATAAATGAATGTTAAGTTTGTAGATAAAAATTAATGTCAAAAAATAAAATTGTTATTTATTGAGCACAAAAGCTATTGAAATAAATTATTTTATTGTATTATCTCATCACCGGATAATTATTTTCATTAAAAAATTTCTAATAATAATAGAGAATAAATAAATGATAAACAATGAAACGCAAGAATTCAATTCAATATCAAATTGAATTCAATACTAAAAATTAACAAAAAAAAAGAAAAGGAAAACAAATATTTGAGGAATACTTAAAAGCAGAAAATATAATAAGTGTTATAATATATTAGTAAAGGCAAGACTTACACCATTGAAATAGTGATTATTGAAAAAATATGCAGGGAGAGAGAGAAAGAGAAAGAGAGAGGGAGAGGGAGAGAGAGAGAGAGAGAGAGAGAGAGAGAGAGAGAGATTAGAGAAGGGATCCAGTGGTGAAGTGCACCCATTTATTTGCTTTTTGTTAGTATAATGTTTGTCATACATTGGCGGGTAATACCATTGACTGGTAGAAACTGATTCAATGGCTGTTTATAAGAGCACTTCTCTCAACTTATGTCTATTGTATAACATAAATGAGTGTCTGAAACGATGTGAATGCAGTCAATGTAGTGATGGCTTCATTGCCAGTAGTTTTATGACAAACTCGAACTGATTCATGTTTGTTGATTAGATTTTGATGTCATCCAATTTATTATTGATATTTGCACTCATATACTACCAATACTACCATTCCGTCCACAAATTTATTTATTATTAATAAAAGGATAGAAAAATAGACGGAATATACGGCAAAAGCAAATAAAAACATAATCAACTAGATTAAAAACAAAGACTATTCAATGTTCTTATTTTGCCTGGCATCCATTAACTCATTTCTAAAAGCAAACAGAATTGTCCATGCTTCTAACAAATAATTGTTATGAAGCTAATATGAATTTGACCTGATCTAAAAATTTTGAACTTAGCCGGAAAGAAAAAGTGGCGAACAGAGTGGCAATCAGTTCTTATCAGATTAGATCATAATTCCAGTACGGAATCAGATAATAGTGAAGCACAAACCCTACGGAAATAGTTGAGCCCACTTTTATCCATTCATATGAATTGTATGCCTTCCAATACCAGCGCTTAGACTAACTTTATATCAGAGGCTGAGCTCTGAAGCAATACTGAGAGGAAAAAATAATAAAATAATGGGAATTGATTTTTGCCAACAAAGAGATAGGAGAGGAGTGAAAGACATATGACTAGCATTTGATGCATCTCTGAATCATTAAACTTAAATTGTTATTACAATAAATAAGTTATTCTTTACTTCTATTTTCTTAAAATTTTATTTCATATCAATAAAGAGGAAAATATTATAACAAAATTATACTTCAATTTTAGTTTTTTGTCGGTTTTAATAATAAAAATTTTCCAAACAATAAATATCGAGAAAATTGTGTAAAACAATATATACTGGGAGTGAAAAGAGGCTCCTTTTTTAGTGCACATCTGCTAATGTAATGTAAAAAGTTATAAAAATAATGCACTCGTTTTGATATATTCAGTGAATGTCATTGTTATACAATAAGCTTTCATTGCAATTGTGAACCATTTCTATGTGTATGTGAGCCGTGTTATTACCAAAGCCAGCAAATTAGCTGCTCGGCTGATATGGAATCGTATGAAGTGGTATACTATGCTATGGCTGCCATAGTATGGCATGACTTCGTCAATAATTCATCAGTCAGTCAGACGATGGAAACGATGCAAAAGCGTTATTTTCACGGAGACTCTCATAGAGTGGCAGTCAATACATTGGACTCAGTAGAGAGCAATGAGAGCATGTGCTCACAATTTACTTGCCTTCACACAAATGACTTATATATGCATTGAATCGACAAAATCAACAGAGGGTTAAGAATACAGTGATATCAACGATAATACCTATTGTTTTGCTCTAATGTCGTGTTTAATGCCTTTACTTCATCGCCATTAGAATCCAATCAATTATGAACTCTTCAATTAAAAATTTAAACCCTCCCTTTCCATACACACAATACTTCAAATTAAAGTTAAAAACACCAAATTTCAATTAAATCAACTAGTTTAGTCTTAGTTGTGTTCTAGATGTTTTTTCTTAAAAGAATTAGTTTAAAAGCATAAGAATTGGATAAATTTGTTGGTTTCCAACATAACTCTACTCAAAACAAATTAAATTCTATGACTTAAACTAATTTCGGGGCTATTTTTGTAAAATTATCTAATAATCGATAAGAAAAAAAATTGGATTAAGTTTTGTATTTTAGGAAATGGATAACCAAATCATCAAAAATAAAGCCTTAAATGTTATATAATTTTCGGTTCCTTAAAACAAGAGATAAAATTTTCCTAAAATAGTAACGAATTGTCTTTAAATTTTGTTTTAATAATTAATTCGAAGAAAATTAAATATACCTTAATAGGTATATTACCTGTATATTACCTAGGTAAAACTAAATATTAAAAAATTAAAAATAATTTGCTTACTCTGTTCTAGCATTTAATTACGTAATGATGTGTTAATATGAGACTAAATAATAGACTATCCTTGCTGACCAAAGGAAATATTTTTGATCTGAGTTGGAGTTTTCTACACGTTTTGATGGAATGACTAAATGTGGTAAAAGCCCGGAGTAGACTCAAGAAGAAGCCCCTGACGGCCAATCAAATATATAGTCTCTGATAAATCAAATCAAAGAATCGGTCGCTTCGATGCACGGATAGTACATATACTCCTACTATACGTGCACTCAGTCTGAACCATAAAAAAAGTTACTCTCAATTCTCTATACTCTAACTCTGATTAAACGAAAAAAAAGAAAAGCTCTGAATAGAAATATAGAGAAATGATTGGCCAAACAGTAGTCACAACTCTAGTGAACAGCATTTCATGTGAACAGTCTTCCGCTGAATCCAAAATATATTGAATGAACGCACGAATGGAAGAGAGGGAGAGAAAGAAAAATAAGTTTATCTCAAACTTAACTTATTTTAGATTTTGCATAAAAACGCGAATTGAGTCAAAACTTTAATGTATTTTATATTCTTTCCGTTTTGTTTGAATGGACTCTACTTTGAGTTAAAATGCAGTGAAAACTGTTTTAAAAAGAAATTTTCTGTTTATTTATTTATAAGTAAATTGAGTTGAGTTAAGGCAACATTTCATTTCATAATTTCATGTTTTTTCAGAATTAAAACTATTTACCATTTATTGATCAGTCATTATATCGACTGAATTTATGGCATTTAAGGGCAAAACGGAAGAGAAGATTGCGATTCAATGAGAATCACAATGAATATGATTTCAGTAGATTTTATGTATTATCAGAACGTAAATGCCGTAAATGTGCCAAAAACTAAGCATTGCTTTTGTTGCACATTATATTTCACAAAATGATGGGGCAGACCATCTGCTCAACTCAAGAGGATTAGTACAACATTGGGGGAAACCTCATCAGCCAGTGCTACACAAGGAATTATAATACCGGCAGTTGGACCTGTTCTGATGCTTCAATCAAGTGCTTCATTGACAACAACTGACCATAAATTAGAAATTAAGTCCAATAAATAGCACTTCAAATGATTGTCTGTTCGACAGTAATAAACATAAGTCATACAAAAGTCATAAATATTATAATAAATCAAAACTTTTGTCAAACATTTGAAGAAACTATAAACTCATTGAATCTAATCCTCAAAAAAGAGCAGTCGTTTCATATTCAAAGTTATTCTGAGCTCTTGATTTGTATGATTGTATGCAAAATATTGAATTTTCAACCAATTATTAGGGAATAGTTTTTTTAGGACAACATTTGAAAAGCTTATGAAACAAAAAGATAGAGCACCCACTTTCGCCTCGATTATATAGAAATGTTATCATTTAAGGGCCACCGACACGAGGCGTACGCACGCCTTTTGATGACGAGCACGTGTCGAGCCTTCAGTTTGAATGGCACACAGGGTCTGACTACTGATAGTATCTCCCTTTCCTCTCGTTATGAATCGGCTAAAATATGATCCGCTTTCAGATCTACAGATTGTATCGAAAGCACACGTTTTATGCTTATTATCGAAACGATTCTCTTCTGTTTTGAGCTGTAATTGCGTTGAACGCCATTATGCAAACGATGACGAGTTTTATGATTCAAAATCATATCTAAGGCATTGACGCCACACTTGTATGCAATGCTTCTCATCTTTTTATATGCCTTCAAATTATTCTTTTCAAACATTTTTATATTTCACAGTTTTCTCAAAATTTGTCACTTTTTGACAAAATTGAAGGCATAGCACAACAAAACCCTAACATTACTGTTATCCTGAAGTATATGAAAAAGGAAAAGTGTTTGTCGACTTACCGATCGATGATCACTGGATCAGATGGAGTCTCATTTCTATTACCACAGCTTTTCTTATCGCAACAGCGGCTATAAATTTACAGAATATGAAGAAAAGCATAAATTGAGTTTTCATATAATAAAGTAATGACTGAATTAATGGAAAGAAATAATGCAATATTTTGATGACAAAACTCAATTACCTGCACATCACTTCATGTGTTAGCAAAACACGACACATCTCCGGGTTTTTATCCTGACCCTCGTATATGATTGCCTATTGAATAATGAGAATAAAATTTACAAATAAATACTAAAATAAGTTAATAATAATAGAAATAAAAGTGAATTCAATGGAATATCTTTTGGTGACTCAAAATTAAACACTCGTTTGTTTGCTAACAAAACATGTTTGCAATGCATTAGACTTTATGCTCCTTTCGTTTCATTTGATTATTCAATTTGATTATCGTTTTTTTTAAAGCGAAACTCAGTCATAAGTGAACAGGTTTTTTGTCAAACCCATACCCATATGGGCCACAATTATCTGAAGAGTGCAGACATTGAATCGATGCCTAACTATAATAGTGGTCTATAATAATCAGTGGATGAGGAATACAGAGAGCAATGAGGAGAGAGTCAGATATGGTTGGTTGACATCTGCTTCAATGGAACCTCTCTATATGTGCGGTGTTTTTATACAATACGACTAAAGTTTATAATGTATTTTAGAGGGCTAGCAATGCATCCATTCATTCGTATCATCTCTCTCTCTCTCTCTCTCTCTCTCTCTCTCTCTCTCTCTCTCTCTCTCTCAGAACACTTGTTAATAGAAAACATGTCGAACGAAAACACGAAAAGCTTTTCGATGTTTATTATATTCTATGGATTACAAGTGCCCTAAAAAGCAGACATGTTTTGCAAGAAAGTGTCATTTGAGAGGATATGAGTAACTCTGCGCTGCAATCAGTCGTTTTGAAGATGACATTCAATAAAATGATAGAAATTGATTCATAAATCTCTGGTCAATTCGATAATATTGTAGTTTTTGTGACAATAGGCGCTCATATGTCGACTGGCAGGTGGCCTAATGAGAACATGTGGTGCGCCGTTGCTCACCATTGCTCACCCCTGTTAGCAATCAGTGAAGGCAACAATCGATAAATTATTAGAAGTTTTGTTATAATAATTTCTCTGATTTTCAATACTATTGTTTGTGAGAATAGACTTAGGCTTAGAAAAAACTATTAGAAAGGAATCGATAAACAAATCTCTAAAGAGAGTGAAAAATATCTCAAATCCTTCATTAAAATAATGACTCAAAAGCTGTCATTTCTGTTAATATTAAAGAAGTTTTTTGTTCAACATTTGATTCTTATTTAAATACCAATTATTTTGAAACATAACATAATCACAATATTCTTCAAATAAGAGGCTTTTTATTCGTTAAGTTTTGCAAATTTATTCTCAAATGGATTTTTAGTAAAATTATCCGTTTTTTTTGCTTATTATTATCGGAAAAATATTAGAGAATTCTATCGAACGCTCGAGAAAGTAATCAATCTCTTGGCAAAGACATGGAACAGTTTGTAACAGTCTTGCTCATTCTTCTAATTATGGCAAAAGCATAGATGTCTAAGCAGTTCCTGAGCCTATGTTTGTGCCCAGACAAGCGTTTGATTGATCCGAAACGTTTCATTGAATCTACAAAAAGATGGGACTCTAATATACTAAAAACTTGGCTCAGAGTTAGAGTTAGAGCCAGTGGTAAAGCCGGTGATGTAGACGAGTGTGCAATGAATTGAGCACTCATTGGTTTGGAACAATTGTTTCAATTGAATAGATTGCTATCCTTTAAAACAATTGTCAAAATTAAACTCATATCGGCTTTTGTTATGTTTTGGTCAAACATTTGTTCTGTTCTTATGTTCTTAAAAGACAATATATTTGGTTCGGAATCCAAACATCATTTAATGTCTAATAGTTTAGCCAAAGAAATCCCACTGAAAAGCCATAAATGTACATAATCTGGAATAAGCTTGATTTAGCTGTTTTATGCTGTTCTCTCAGCACTTGGCTCTCACTCTCTTTCTCTCTCAGCTCTCACTATCTGACAACTGGGAAAAATCAATACGCTTTTGACTGTACGGTCAAACCGACTGATTTATCATTTGGTGGTTTTGTTTTTATGAATCACATTCTGTTCATACACTTGTGTTTCATCTGCACTCCTCCAGACTATCCAGTGTTGGACTCTATGCTGAGCGCTGACAATACTTGAATCGCAATATGAATAATAAGTATTGATATAATAACTTATTGTAAGCATACGTTCGGAACTATTTTTTTTCTTTACTCCATATTTACTCAATAGTAGACCTAATAATCAAATAAACGCAAAATTTTCGATTCGCTTAATTTAATTGAAATAATTCATTGACTCAATGATTAGATTAACCAAAAATTCTCTAATCTTTTAAAGCAATTATAACGGCGTTTATATTTGAAAAACAAATTCAATGAATAAACAAATAGAGCGACCATTAAATGCACTTCTCTTCCAAATAAAGGATAGGGTTTTCAATTGGCTTTTGTGGCCATTTGTCGTGTTCTCCACTTTACATAACCAGTGGTTACATAACTGTATGCATATTCTGGTCAATAATGGCATTAATAAATAGCAAACGAATAAATTAAAATGATTTATGAGACCTAACTTTAACTGATGTCAATCCGAGTGATTATAATTTCAACATAAATATCGCCGACATTTCAGATTAAGTCATCACAATTTACATACAAATGCTGACCATTTAACCGTGAAATGAACATGCTCAAATTTATTATCAACATATTTTCCATTAAATACTTTAATAAATTTGAAATAATTTTGAATACTGATAATAGTTTTGAGCATGTTCATTTTAAATATACTTAAAAGGGATTAAATAGAAGTAACTCAACGAAAATTTTAATATTTGTTTAATGGATTTATTTATATAGAGTGAAATATGCATTGATCAAGGTCAAATTGATATCACATCTTAATCTAAGGCTCGTTTGTAAAGCATTGAATAATTCTATTATTAGAGGGAAAGAGTAGTTTTTGGCTTAAAAAGTATTAAACTTAAATGTATTGCAAAGCAATGGATAAAAGGCGTATTTATTGTCAGTCAAAGCCATACCTGTTTAGTGACAGAATCGATGAGACGAACGTAAAGATCCTGTTCTTGTCTGACACCTGTTCAGAGAAAAGAAAAACAACTTTTAGAATAGTAATTGATTTAATGGTTTTGAATTATGTATTAACCGATCGATTCCACTGTTTTTCTATTGGATTTCTCTGCTCTCTCTCTCTCTTTCTCTCTCTATCTCTATATCTCTCACTTCTATCACATTCTCTCACATTCTCTCAATGTTTGTAATACTTCAACAAAACACTAAATATAAAGATTAAGGATTTCAAAGGAAAGGAAAGGCATGCAATGCAATGGAATAGAGTGACACTAAAAATGTGATAATATATTACCGCTGGCATAAAGAAGTTGAAGTCTATAATGGATCCCATTATTTGTCTTTTGGCCTTCAGTTTCCTGGATATCAATTATGAAATAAGAGTTAAAATCATATTTTAATAAATAAAATGCATTTATATCTTAAGAATGGATATTAAGAGAGGGTTTAAATAAATACCTGATCCTTTTCAATGAATCCGATGAAAGTGGTTCTTTCGACTTCAACCGGTTGACCCGCTTTGTCGTAGAGGGCGATAACAAAATGGAAGAAATTGCTTTTCCTCAAATTGGACGGGGGCTGCTTCTCAAAGTGAGCTCTTCCGAGGCCAACACTAACACAATTTAATTAGAAATCACTATTAATTTAAACGCCATTTATTTGTTGTGTTTATGTTCTCGAAGACCAGTTTTGAGAGAAGACTTTTTTTTGAATTAAGACACAAATAACTGATTGGTGTTATCGATGGCGACAACGTTTAAGAGCTTAAGACAAAAGACAAACCTGGCAACAGCTGCCTGGTCAAGCATAGATGCTTGCATCCAACCGGCACCTGCACGTACACCATGATGATGAGCACCATGATGATGGAACTGAGCATGCGGATGGTGTGCTGTCGGCACATGCAGGAATGGTTCCTCTTTAAGTGATGCTGTGGCTGATTGAACGGAATGATGATGTCCGAACATGTTGTCGGTCTTTTAAATGATCCTCAAATGATTTGAATGATATCACAACATATTGAACCCTCACGAGGCTGAAGGTCTGCACACGAGTACTGCACGCACTCCGAAAGTGTCTCTCTTTGCCAACAGCTAAGACTGAATTGCTCTCTAACTTCTGATTAGTCGTCAGACCCCAAACAATGGTAGGCATGCGCTCACACAACGAATGCCGTTACGCCAAACCCGATTGATTACCAGATCCACCCACGCCTGCCGGGGAGGCACACAAGGTGTATCTTAGCGTCGCCAACAACAGTTACTCCTTTGGACAGGTCTCAGACTAACGGAATGTCTTTGTAATCGGTAATCACTAATCAGCCACTAATGGTTTTCGTAGAATTGTTTTGAATATTAATTTCCAATACTTTCCGATCACTTCAAACATTTTTCAATTGAACTTTACTTTCATTTAAACATTTGAAATGAATCTGAATATTATTGCAAACTTTTATTCAGATGAGATACTAATGAATTAAGCAAGTACATTAATTAAATCAGAAACAAATAAAAAGTTTTCCTAAAACTTTCCAAAAGTTGACGTCAAACGAATGAATGCCTTCAATACCTCTAAGAGACTAAAATTGGATCAGCAATGCTTTTAGGTCAGCAGGGTGCTTTTGTCGTGCTTTTGCGGTCCATTATTCTGAGCCTTTGGTGCTTCCACTCCAAAGCGGCAATAATTTCATATTTATCATAAGATATATCCCGAATGTCTCGACTTCTGGGCTGAGCCTTAAATATGAACTGCAAATCATTTTGAGATATAAAACCATTTAATATAAAATTAGAAAATTTTCTTTAATTTAAAATATGAGAAACAAAAACATTTAGACTTTTATCACTAAAATAATATATTAGAAAAGTTCTCAAAAACTACTTGAAAGTAGTGCTTCAGATTAGGAGTTCTTTTTCCAGGAATGGAATAATTGGTGCATTCATTGTCTTAAAAATATGTGATTCAAAGTAAAAGTTTTTATCGTTAACTTTATTTATTATTAAATGAACAGCGATTGCAAAACCGAGTCCTACGAGAAATTAATGTGATTTTGAATTAAGTATTAACTCAATTAATCTTTACGTATAGTCGACTCTCTATTAAACTTTTTCCTACTTATGAATATTTATATGAAATGTTAATTTTAGGCAAAACTTTTTCGTTTCATAAGTTTTCGTACAAATATTTAATAGGAAACTATTCATAAGAGAATTGTTTGAGTGTTTGAGTGGTTTGTTTTCACTAATGGAAACTTCAATTAAAACAAAAACTTTATAACTTTTGTAATTGAGATCAATTCATAGTTCTCTCAAAGTTATGTGAGCCCTGAATTTTCTGGCCTCGACTAATCCCTTAGCCTTAAGGCATATCTAATACTCAGTGGAATATCGGAGAAGACTAAAGACTATCTAAAGACTACTTATCAAAGAAAATGGATTTTAAAATTTAGAAGAAGAGGTCATTGCATGGATTAAATGTAAATTTGTCCGAATTTCTTGACCAGCAATGGGTTGGCTGACCCCTTTCAAGGATTTCCAACACTTTGTTGTTTCGACATTTCATTGCAAACTTAGGGCTAAATTTTCGGTAAAACTTTATTTAGAAAACATTGTTTGGGCTAAAAGTCACTATTTTTAGTCCATTTGTTATCTGATTTGAGAAATTTGAGGTATTTTTTCTCGAATCTAATCATTTATTTATTAAAAGCTTAATAACTGGTGTTTTCAAAGAATACATTTTCCGCAAACTTTAATAAGTTGTAAATATTTAAAGCGAATGAGAATTGGATATAAAGCCATTCACTGTTTACTACAGTGTGTGTCAAAAATATTTGCTAATAATATGTGCAAAAGTGTATCAAAAATATATAAAAATATAAATTATTTGCCGAAAGTGAGGGAAAGGATGGAATAGAGTAAAAGTCGATACAATAGAAAGCAATTCTCTGTTGTGAGCAGTGATGCGCCCAAAACCCAGAAGTGCTAAATATTTGATAGAGAGGCCAAATGTACTGAGTTTTCAATGAGGGATATCTTATCCGAACACTCGATTCAGTACACAGGGAGCACAGGCAGCACATGACAGTGAGGCCATTGCAAAGGTGTTAGTGATGCGTGACACGATCCGCGTGAGCTCAGCCCCACCGGAGAGTCAATGTAACTGCGAGATAAGTGACCTCCCAATTCGCCAATATTACAATCATAAGATGGATCGGCACTCACTCCAACATTAGGGTCACTGAATTGATGAACTCAATGTTATTATCGTCTGTTCATCGAAATAAATTTGTATTCTATTGTCTTATTAGACAGTCCTTCCCCTCACTCTCTTTTTCTCTCCTTTTCATTAGAGATCTGGCACTGGTTAGATGTGCACTTCCAGTCCAGGCGGGCATCCATTTCTCATTCAGTACTTTTTCACCAGTTTTATTGTACGATCCATCCATCCATCCATACATCTGTTCGTCTATCGGTGCCACCAAAGCTTTGGGTCTGAAATAAGAGAAATCTGCATAAAATGATCAAATGATTGGAGAGATTGAGTTATTCTAATAAAAAGTACTGACATTTAAGAATGTGTTGAATATTATATTAACTAAACTTAATATATGGAAAATACGAAACTTAATCCAATTTAAGGACTTATTATTGAGTTCTGGATTCCCTTTTCACAGTTTTATTGCAAATTTGCTTCACTTGTATTCAATCGGTTGACAAAAGGGCAGCAAAACTAAGGGAGGAATGTATTATTAAGACTCCTGTGCTTTGTTGTAAAGTACTCTTACCGGCGCCCAATTCTAAATCGATGTTAAACTTCTGTTTTGTCAGTAAATAAGTTTTTGAGCCGATGTTTGCCATTAAATATAAATTCTTTCGAATGTTTGGTTCAATTCAGTCAGAATATGATGAAAAGGCATTTATCTTAAGTTTGAGTCGGAACTGTCATGTGCTAAATGAAAACGGATGAGGCCTTATATGCATTATTTAGCATTGTTTCAGTGTTGGTGCTGTGCCGGCGCTGATATCAATTTTGATTTCGTATCCATGACCTGTTCCGATGAATACACAACAGAATCATCTGTCAAATCATAGCTGAAACTTCTGTTTGCTTTGGGACCGACAACTGATAAACAAGAGTTAGACGCAGTGCCTGATTGAGCTCTCGGTTCACTTTAGATGTACTTTACTTTCATCTGATGCCAGTCTTGTGACTAACGATAGAAAAATAAGTTCTTTGACTAAAAGTAAGGCCTAAAAGAACGGCAAACTTCGTCTGTAGTGATGTTATTCACGCACCAAATACTGCATACCATATATCAGAAGTCAGTTTTACCGAAGGGCTACACCATATAGAGTGGATGGAGTGGTGCTGCCAATACTCTCGAGGCTTTGTTGGGGCCGAAGCTTAATGAACATCGGGATCCCAATGGGTTTGTGCAACAAATGATGTAGTTTGTTTTGGCTATATATGAGCTCAAATGAGTGTTACAGCACTGGAATACACTACTGTCCAACTTTCCAATACTCACATCAAAGAAAAACAGAGTCACAAACGGTTTATTAGAGAAGAAAAAGTTTATATAGATTTAGGTATTTCTTAGATAAACGCAAAGAATTATAACTAATTTTGGTTACAATTCATAGAAAAGTCCGTCAAAACAATAATAGAATTGACTTCTGTTTTGGTTTTAGTAATAATTCAACAAAAGTTCGCTTTAATTCAATTAGAAAATGAATTCATACGAATAAATAATGAAAAAATATTGTTTATCAGACCGTAAAAGATTAATGACTTTCGATAAGATTCTAATTGAAATAAATTTAATTATATTAATATAAACAATGTTTTCCAGTTCTATACGCAATGCATATGAAAAGCTTTTTCATTAAGCAATAGATGTATATATATATGAGCAATGAGCAAGGCAATTTCAAAGGTAATGCTTTGAAAGCTTTCAATAATAAAATTTGAGATACACTACACTTGTCTTCGTTTAAAAATTTATAAAATTCTCTGATATATATATTTTATTTGTGTTTGAGAGCAACGATTTGATGAAATTGTTTTATCAAATAAAATGAAATTCAATTTAATATTAAGTGAAATCCGTTACATAACATAAATGTTAGTAACTATTAAATGTTTAAAACTTTTTTCATATCAATAAAAGTTTTGTTATCCGTTTTGTTTCACAAATGAATAATAATCATTAATTATTGATCACCTAGATCATACCACTTTAACTATTGGGTGTTTCACAAGAAATTATAAGATTTGTAAGGATTTAAGAATAACTTTACGATTGATTTACAATCGAAAGCCATCGAAAGCCCTGAGCTTTGAATTACTATAAAGTTATAAATCAAAGACAAGAAATTTCAAAATATTCTTCAATAAAGAAAGAGAGAGGGAGGGAGGGAAGGGAGAGAGGGCTGATCTAACAAGGGACTAAATCCCACCGGGGTGTTTAACGAATTTTCGGGTCCGGAGAGGCGTTCACCGACTGATCCCTTTCTGATCTCTGTTTTAAAATAATCAATATTGAAGTCAAATGTATACAAATTACCTTTTAGTTGACTCAATCATTCAAACAGTCCATACATTTTGAATGAGACACTAATGGATTTCTAGGAATTTAATTCAATATAATAATCATTTGGAATATAGTTTTCCAGTGAAGACAACAAACAATTTAAGACTCACTTCAAATCACTTAAAAACTAATTTAAGACTTCAATTAAACCGAAAAATGTTTTTTAATTCGCATTAAATTCACTAAATTTGGAGTTTTTAAAGAAAATATTTTTCTCTTTTAAGTTATTCACGAAAAGAGCAAAAAATCGGACAAAAATCAGAAACTTTTCGATGGGTTTAGACTTTGGATATGATTCTAGTTTTTGATTCGCCTTAAAAATAGAGGAAAAGTTATAATAAAAGCGAAGAATTTTTATGAGATTCTGTTTTGATATTGACTTCGATTTTCTCTATAATGTGTTGGTTTACTTCGACAACCCGTACATCAATGGAATGCATCTCTGACTTAAAGATAACCATTTTTTGCTAAAAATTTCGATTTCAGTTTTGACTTTCAGTATTAGAGTTTATTTTGAGTATATATTGCGATATCAATATCTGCAACAGAGAGTGGAATATATTTTTGAGGAATTCCCGGGAGTGGCAGCAGATTCATATGTGAGCGCTTTGATAGTAGCGAATAAAACATGAAAAGAAGCGAACATTATATGAGAGGCCATCAGACCATCGGATGCAAACATTTTTTATAACTCTCCGATGCGTTGTAAAAGTGAACGCTATTATTGCCTTCGGGTCAGAGTATCGAATGCCAGTCGAGCCAACATCAGCACAACTATAGCTCAAGTATTTGGAGCATACATTTGGGAGTCGTTAGCTTACGATAACTCATTTCGGTCCTGACATTGTGTTAATTGGTTAGCAAATGAGTTGATGCCGTTGTCTTATATACGGCACAAACACTTGGGATTCGATTACTGTTGGCTTATGTTAGCGAACACTAAGAAATATAAATGATAATAGGCCTAAGTCTGCCACTACCAGAGCCGGCACACCATCTCTACTTCCATTATCAGTATTTAGAACATCACTACTAATCATTAGTCTATAGCCCTTTAATGTCTACAAATTATATCAAGCAATTCATCAAATTAATATCCATTAGACCCGAACTTAAGCACAAACTTATTATTCAATCGATTTTCATATATTTTAGGATTTAATCAAATTCTTAAGATTTCATTCAATTTTCTTAAACTTTGGGATCAAATATTTGACGTCAAAATAATTCCAAAATTAATTCGATTCACTCTTTTCCGAACATAAGAGTAATGAACACAAAGAATATCGACCCAAACATAAACCCCAATCCGTCCAAATGAAGAAAGAGTTGCTTCAATTAATTGTTGCCTTTGCGTCAAACTCTAGTCCTTTGAAATATTGGGTTATTTGTTATCTTCTAATTAAAAGATTTCCCAAAAATGGATGATATTATGATATAAATGTTTCGTTTAAACTAAACTTCAATATATTTAAATTATTTTAATTAAATTAATAAAAGTTTGTTCTAAATGAAGGCCTGGGGCTCTTTCAGTGGAATGGCCCTGGTCATATTCCAAATGAGGTTTGCACGTCGACTCCCTCTTCATATGAAACATAGAATATCATCCAATCCCAGAAAGAGTAAGTTCTTCTACTCAGACATATTTCGTAAAGAGAGGGCAGGGATTCGGGAATTACTGAAACAGAGAGTTGTAATCGAAGCCAACAGTAGTTCTAATCAAACGTTTGATTACAAGATTTGATTCACTCGTATTTCAGATCCCATTATATTTCTATTGACTCACTTTCAGACATTTACTGCAAAACCAATGAAAGACTTAATAATGAGATCACAATTTAGCCCAAAATGAACGCAAAACTCACCAAAATTGGGACCAAAATTATTGACTCATTTCTAATCATACGATCGGATCAATAGACAAATCATTAGAAGAGAAACATTTCCTACAAAATGGTATTCATTTTGAATTCTAATAACACTTTGAAAGATAAAATTCCATTTATTAACAATATTCTGTAAGTTATCATGGCTAATAATAAAGCTTATCTATCATATTTTATTATTTTTATCAATTGAATATGACTTTGTTTTCCAATATTAATAACGCAATTACTTTATCAGTACTTAGGCCTGAATTAAAATGAGCATGTTAAGTTTTATAATAACTTTCTAAGACTTGAAAAGTCAAACTCAAAACTGTTTTTCCTTTGAATTAATTTTTGAAAGAATTATTTGACCTAAAATTAAAATTGAATTGAGTTTGAATGATCATGGTAAAATTATAAATAAAGGAATAAAATCTAAGAACAAATCAAAGACACAAATAGATTGAGTAAATAAAAGTGAAGTCACTTTTTTCTTCACACAAGCGATCAATTCATAAAATATTGTGGATTTAGAGATAATTTTAAGCGAAATATAAATAAAACAGAATTTTGAATAATATCTGAGTATTGAATGAAAAGAATACCCAAAAGAGAGGGAATAAATGCACACTTCGTTCACATTTAAATCAAAATTCAATTTAAAAGTTTTAGAATGAGATTCAAAATCAAATACAGAAAGTGATAAATAATCTAAATATTAAGCCTTAAATTGAAGCACAGAATAAGAAAGTATAAGTAAATTGTGGCGAAACTCAAGAGAATATTATTTGAAATGAAATTTATATAAAACAAGTGATAAAAATTCTATTATTTTTCTGTTAGTTTTATATGAATACATGAGCCATATATGAGCATGGTGAGTTTTAATGGTGAGTTTTAAAATAAAATCCAATTATTTTTCTTCATTTCTGATAAGTTTGAATAAAATTCATGCCTTATATCGAGTTTTGTGTTGCAAACCATGAAATGAAGTCAATATTAGAGTTGAGTCTTCCCTCACATCTGTTCACATCACTGATCAAAACCTTTTTGATTTCGGTTTTGCCATTTGAGGACTGATTCACAAATATCTTTGAGGCTTCGCTTTGGTTTCCATTTCAATATCTCTTCAGTCAGTGATATATTCGCCACACTTTGACCGATATCTCCGACTCTCCTCTCAATTATTTCATAGGGAATAGTATTACCAAAGACTGACTCAAAAGTTGATATAATCTTAAGATCGAAATCATTAAAAGATTGGAATTTTGCGAAAATAACTCATTTAAGTCAAAGACAAACCTCAAGAACTGAGTGCCCAAAACCAGAGCCAACATTGAAAGCATACCATTGCGACCACTTTTCAATAAGAATTTTGTTCAAAACAATGATAAAGGTGTCACAAACGTCTTCGACATGAATGTAGTCTCTTATTCCTGTGCCATCTCTGGTATCGTAATCACTGCCATATACTCTAAGCTCAGGCCTTTTTCCGATCGCAACTTGAGTGATGTAAGGCATAAGATTCTTGGGAACTGTAGGCGGGTCTTCTCCAATGTCTCCCGAGAAATGAGCGCCAGTAGTGTTAAATATTCTGAGCGACACAACTGTCCACTTGGGATCACTCGCGCACAAGTCTTGTAATATTTGTTCGATCATAAAAACACTTTTAGAGTAAGGACTGGTAAGGGACTGACCGGTGGGATGTGTTTCATCTATCGGTAAGTATTTAGGCTTACCATAAACCGAAGCGGAAGAAGCGAACAACAAATTGTAAACTTGGTACTTTTTCATTGATTCTAACAAATTAAGAGTCGCTTTAATATTATTGTTGTAATATTGAAAGGACTTTGAAATCGATTCCGTTATTGATTTGAGTGAAGACAAATGGATTACACCATCAAAACAGTGTCTTTTAAACACACCGTCAATTGAAGACTCATTCGTGAGATCAACGAATGCGAACTCTTTTAGGCTTTTGTTGGCCAACACTTCCACTCGACGTAAACTTTCTGGAAGTGTCTGTCCATTAATCAGAATAGAATTGCAACAGTTATCCAACGCTACCACTGAGTAGTCATTATTTAGTAGACTTAAAACACAGTGACATCCAATATAACCGGCAGCTCCAGTCACCAAGATCACTTTAGACATATTGAGCAAGGCAATAGGTACCAATCAATTTAATAATAAAACAAATAATAAATAACTAAATAAATACTGAAAAATATATGAATTGGAGTTTTTAGGTAAGGAATGAATCATTTATTTGAGAACATGTACCATGTTTAGTTTACTTTAGTTTACTTTAAAAGAACATTTTTTAATTGAAAACATATTGTTTTACACTATTGTTTTCATTATCACTCAGTTTTGATAACATTTTACTGTTTTTTTGATAACATTTAAACTAATGTTAGAAATGTTTGATTCATAAAATCAAAGGTTAAGTATTATTAAAGTATTAATAAAATAATAAAATTATTATTGAATAACAAAAAGTGATGGCAATAATTGTTGAATGTGTTTGAGGGGGATATCCGACATCCGACACAAACCAATTGTTTGCAAACCATTCAAAGCAATGACTTTTCAAAAAAAAGTCAACTTTTTGTTAGAATTAATGAACAAAAATGTATTCGTATTCACATTTCATTCATTCATTCATTAAAAGCCATTCATTCTTATGGAGTAAAATATAAATTATATGAAATTATTTATTATATTTATAAATGTATTATAAATGTATGTGTAATACATTACAGATGCACCTTGCTATTTTTTTCTCCAGCAAACACAACTGCAACTCAAACAGTAAAGCGAATCAGTTAATTGAAAAGAAACTTATTTAGGTCTCAATAAATAATAAAATGAGAGCAAAACACAACTCAATATAGACTTTAAGTTTATAAAAGTGTGTATTGACTCAAATGAATTGAAAATCGTTTCCCAAAACTATAAAATCATTTCTTAAAGATTTTGGAATAACTCTAAAGTATTGAATTTTTGTTGAGTTAATACTCATTAAGTTATGTATAAAAAGTAGATTTTTTAAATGAAAATTAAGAAATGGATTTCACAATAACTTGGATTTCATCTCAATTATATCAAAGCCCTCCCTTTGAGTACTTCTGAATTAAAGAAAAATATATATTTATATCAATAATTCAATGAATTGTGAGTTTAATTCGATATTCAATTCCTAAAAGCTTTTTAATAATAAAAATATATTCAAATAAAATTTCTAGAATTAGAAGTCAGTTGAACCCCAACTGAACCTATAGCTGACCGGTTGTCTCAGAGCAGAGACACATACAATAGAAATAATTTGATCGATAATTCAAATATAATTCTGAATTAGTTTTTGCTGGAAATTGTAATCTCAGCGAAAATCACTTTAATTACATTTTGAATATAAAACACAGGAATTAAGGAATAAAAATCTAATCAACAATAAAAGAATTCAGAGAAGTTTTTTTGTCAGAAGAGAGGAATGGCTTATATTTTGTTGATTTGCGGCACAAAATGCGAGAAAATCTTTGGAAATCTCTTCAATACGATTGTAATCCCATTAAAATTTTTGTTTATAAGGTTTGTTGTCATCCAAACAATAATATTTGTTGAGATCTCTGTAGAGATGATGTTATGGTATTGTAAGCCGGGTGTCATACGTGCGGCACCAGTAGGTTGTGCTCAATCTTATATAGCTTTATGCAACACGTTTTATGTTTTATTGGATTCGAAGAGCAGTTGGGCTCAAGTTTTGGTGTCTATTCGTTTGACACATTGATAATTGCTTTGTCGGCTACCAGTGCTGTACTGCCTTCCAGTGCCGTATAAACATCGCTGGGGAATAACTGAGGCCTTCGAAAGGCTTCGAAATAAATAACTTTAGTTTTTCGTAGCACTAGTTGTGAACCATAACAATGGTTTGAGTAATAAGTCTATGAAATAGTGGTTCAGAACAGCACTCGCTTAACAAGTTTTCATTCATTTGACTCAAAACACATTTGGCTTTCATTTGTTTCGACTATAGAGTCAAAAGCGCTACCGAATAGTCAAACGCGTGACTCAATTACATTCAATTTGCTTTTGTTTGTCTCTACTCTTCCCTCAGAATAGCGTTTTGTCAGACAATTATCAAAAATACAAAAATAAAGCATTAGTTTAATGAAAGTCTAATCACGACTTCACTCATGTATTAATGTCTTCGGTTTACAACTTTTATCATTCGTTACACATTTCAACAAAAACAGGCCTTAATGGCGACCACAGGTGTGCTCACCAGTCAGCTGTGCCACTGGCCAAATAGTCTTTGCGGCCCACACTCGAGGCCTGTTTGTTTTGCATTGCTTCCAGTTTAGGACAATTTGTTATTCTATGACCTAAACCTCCACAATAAGCACAACCCCTTTCGTCGCCCAAATCCAAGTATTTTTCTGATTCTGTCTGAAGTGCGGCCAAAAATGGCGGCAAATTTTGTTTCGCTTCTATTAATAAGTGCTTTAAATCTAAAAGAATCGACTCATCGATCGATTTGTTAATAAAAGTTGTGGCCACTCCTCGCTTTCCATATCTACCGGTTCTACCGATACGATGGACATAATCTTCGATGTCGTCCGGCATATCGTAATTAATAACGTGTTTAATCTCTTGGAAGTCCAGGCCTTTTGAAGCGACGTCTGTGGCCACTAAAACGTCTTTTTCACCTCTTCTAAACTCTGCGACAGCGCGCGACCTCTCCTCTTGGTCTTTTCCTCCGTGAATGGCCACCGCTTCCACTCCTTTTAAAAGTAGATATTCATGAATGGCGTCGACGTCCTGTTTCTTTTCAGCAAAAACAAGAACTGGTGGTTCCGTCTTTTGAAGTGTATCCAACAAATGCACAATTTTTGCCTCTTGTTTCACATATTCTACTTCTTGTAAGATGTCTTGAGAGGCAGCACCCGCTCGACCGACATTCACAGTAATTGGTTTGACTAAAGCACTTCTCGCAAAGTTTTGTATTTTCTTAGGCATTGTCGCTGAAAACAGTAACGTTTGTCTCTGACCCTTAAAATATGAGAAAATTGTGCGGACATCCTCTTCGAATCCCATATCAATCATTCTGTCCGCTTCGTCTAAACACAAATATCTACAAACATGTAAACCAACGGTCTTTTTCTCCAACATATCCATTAGTCGTCCCGGAGTGGCAACCATTATATGAACACCTCTTTTAATTACATCCGTTTGTTCCTTAACAGAAACGCCGCCAATACATAAACAAACTCTGAGGGAAGGCATTCCACCCGCAGACAAAGCATTGCAATAATATTGAATGATTTCATACGTTTGTTTCGCTAATTCACGCGACGGACATATTATGAGTCCATACGGACCCTCATCTCGAAGGAAAGGAAGTGACAATTCCTGTTCTAATGCGAACATTACGAGCGGCAGAACAAAGACCAGTGTTTTGCCCGAACCGGTGAATGCAATGCCAATCATATCGCGACCGGCCAATACAGCGGGTAATCCCTGCATCTGAATGGGGGACGGCCTCAGTATTCCTTTCTTTTTTAAAGCACTGATAATACTTTTAGGAAATTTCATGTCTTTAAATGTTTGTATCGGTTGAGGCATATCTTCGCCCTCAACCAGAATTCGATACTTTTCTCTGAGTGACTGATGTTTGGATTCAGGAATTTCTCGAATATGTTTCGGTGGTTTCCATCCGGTCTTAATCGGCTCAAAATACTGAATGCCTTTCGCCAATTCTGAGACCGCCATCAAAGCCTTCTTTTCTGCGACGCTCTCCAATATCTTCTCCTCTTCTTTAAGTTGTTTTTCGATAGCACTCTCTTTCCTCTGTTCGAACTTCTTCTTGAGTTCGTTGTGTTGGTCCAGAAGACTGACATTATATTTCCTCCATTCGTCCATTTCGTCGACGCCATTACTTTCTTTGATTTCATCTTCATTCTGGTTATCATCGAAAGCCGTCCGCGACCTGTCGTCGTCTGTCGAGAAAGTGTCCCCAATTCGGGACAATACGTTTTGAGCATTTGGTTGTCGTCTTTGTTTTATGGGAATATACGGCACATAATTATCATCGGAATCACTCGACTCTTCGGGTTCTTCGCGACGATATCTCTGTTCGACAAAATTTTTGATTAAAAACAAATTTTATAAAATTAAAACAAAAATCATTCCTTACTTTAAGAACTTGTTTTTGATTTCCATCTTTTGATTTATTCTTATCACTACTTTCACTCATTTTGTGGTCAAATAAACGTTGAATCAGTGGTCAGTTGTTAATCACAATTAAAAGTGTCCGAAGAGTTGAATATTTTTGTGGTAAATATACGAATAAAAACGTTTGTTGAGGTCGAGTGCCATCTATTATGGCTTTTATGAGATAATTGTTTTGTTTAAATTTGGCGCAAATATTTGAGCCAATGATTGCGTCAAACATTTAAAGACCCGTAAAACGTGTTTTGAACTGAATTTTGTTTATGAGTTGTGTTTTGAGTCAAAAAAAATTTCAATTTAAATGTGTTTACAATTGATTTGATTCTCGGAATGAAACGGATTTCAGATAAAAAGCTCGAAAGACTCGAAAAGAAGAAAAGAAAAATTGAAAAATTCATTCAATTAATCGATAGTCAAAATTGTGTCGCAGAAGAGCCGAAGAAAGACATCGAAACTCCTGAAGAGAATAATAGCGATGTCTTTGACTCTAATTTTAAGCAAATGTCGGAACTGAGGAAAAAACTTTCGGTCAAACTCTCGACCGAAAGGCCGAAGATTTTCATTGAAGACAAGTATTTGATTAACGAAACAAATGATTCGGTGGTCGAAAGTCTTACTCTCGAAGACATACAGCGAATGATTTTAGCGACAGTTCTTCCGCCGCCGCGACTCTCGTGTCCTCCCAATTGGTGTAAAGTTTTTAAACCAACGAAAGCAACAAAAGTATCGATTTTTGCCTTCGATTTCGAGTTAAGCGATAATACATTCGATGAGAAACTCTTCAAATATTGCGTTAAATTCGAGACAACAGACAATTGGATTCAACACTTATTAAGAGTTCCCTTAAGTAACCGTCAAATGGAGAAAATGCATAAACAGTTTAAATCCAATGCTTTGGGAGAAGTCATCCAAATCTCAGACGAAGAAAAGATTTCGAGAACTGATTTATTACTTTCGGCTCTTCAGCTCTCATTAGAAAAATATCCTCTTTTGACAGATCCAGAGTTCGAACACTTCGGTAAAACAAAGTCGAAGTACCGACAGGTCAACAACTCTTCGCCCATATTTTCCATCGATTGTGAAATGTGTTATACGATTGCAGACAAACTGGAAGTGACCCGAATTTCTGTTGTCGACGAAAACTGTGCCGTTATTTACGACACTTTAGTTAAGCCTCAAAACAAAATAACAAATTATTTAACAAAATATAGTGGAATAACAAAGAAGTTGTTGGATCCGATTGATGTGACTCTTGAAGACGTTCATAAAAAATTGGCTGAAATACTCCCCGAAGACGCCATTCTGTGCGGACAATCTTTGAACTCCGATTTGCAGGCCTTACAACTAATTCATCCGTATATAATCGACACGAGTATTATCTATAATTTGTCCGGTTTTCGAGGGGTTAAACCCTCTCTTAAGACATTAGCGCAAAGATTTCTAAATATGAGTATTCAAAATGACGATATGAATGGACACGACTCGGCTGAAGACGCGATCGCAGCCATGAAATTAGTGAAACTCAAACTTTCAATGGGTTTAGAGTTTGGCGATCGGGTACTCAACAAAAGGGCTAACATTTGTGACGCTTTGAAGCAATCGATGCCAATCACCTCTTATTTAGAAAGACTTAACACTCCTTTTATAGTATATTACGATTACGTCGATATCGAAAATAGTGAGAAATCTCTGATTATTTACAGACGACATAATTATGATTTAATTAATGCCATTAATCGTGTCATTCATACGGATAGAGCCGTTTGTATAGTACTTCATAAAAACGGAAAATGTTATATAAAGTTTTGAATTATTTATAAATTATTTAACTTTTTTTTTGTTAAATTATTTTTTTAAATCGAATACCGATTAACTTATTATTTAAATTTTAGCCCAATTTTTCTTTTCAACAGAAATGCTATGAATTCTGTTTAAGCGAATCATTTAAAATATCATTTTATATGACTCCACATATTATAAGATTTATTACTCAATAGTTTTTAATCAATTCATTGAAATTTTATTTTAAGGAAAGTCTAAAATATTATACAAATATATTACAAAAAAATCATAAATTATTCATTAATTCCGTACTTTAAGGTACAGTCTTTAAATCGAATTTTAAAAGTGGTATTACCTATATTATTGCCCTATTGCTTACTGCCCCCTTGCTCATTTATAATTCTGTTTATAACTGACTCTAAGTTTTTCCTCAGAAAAGATTTATTTCATAATTAAAATATATTAAGTTTTTAATGTTTTTTCTAAATTAACGGCAAATTATTTTTAAATTTTTTTTTCATTTTCTAAAAAAAGATATTTTTTTAAAGCCAGTGTACCTTAATTTGCAGAACTAACAAGATAATATTTTATCAAATATTTATCAATCAAAATTAGAAATTTTTTTTGATACTTTTTTTTTGTCGAATTACACTAATTTTGGTTTATTTTTGGATGATTTCAATAAGGATTTGGAATTTTGTTAAAACAATTCGTTATTTGTTGTAACAAAAATCCAAATATTTTTTTACAAAATTCCAAATCGTTATCGAAATCATCCGAATATAAACCAAAATTAGTGTAATTTAAGAATTTTTTGGTGAAATTTGCCAAAAGTTTTGGTTTTTCCGTTTTTTGACTGCTTTTGTACTTTTGTTTATTCGTTCGGATCTAAAGAACACTTTCTTCTGAATGTCTGTCCTATTTCTCTGATCCAATAGTTTGCAACTGTTTTGGAAATAATTGGTTCAATTGATTGACTCATTAGTGCTGTTATTATAAAATGATTATTCATTGAACTGCTATTAATTAAATTAATTGTATATTTACCCCATTTCTCTCCCATAAGGACAGGACAGGCGCCGTGAACCGTATCCTCAATTCCTTCTCCATTCCTGAAGAGATTATACCAGAAAACTGCGGATCCTTTTTCTGGGAGAACTTTAGTCCCCAATCGGGGAAAGACTGTCGAACCACCTTTTGTTACATTTGATAACTAATGAGAAACTATTGCTTAGAATCCAATTCTATTCCTTTTGAGTCATACATAAAACATAAGGGTTGCAGTCCTGTCGCCGGCGGCTACTTCTCTGGCCGGTGCCAAATGTCTTTTCTCTGGCGGCCGATCGACTATTAGGTAATCATAATGTGGTACATAATGTCCACCCATTCCATAGTTTGCAATTTGGACTAATTCACAGTGACTTTTATCCATATCAGCGGAAAGACCGGTCACTGCTTCGACTCTACGGTTGATATTTTCAACCACTTTATGTGTTTGAGGCGAAAACCACGCGGTCTGACTCGTTCTGACTTTTGATATTTCATCGGAGTGGTCCTCTGTTTGTACCCGCGCTCGAGTCAACTGTTAAAAACAATTAAAATAATTATTAAAAGTTATTTCACTCATTATGAGTCCATACCATAGGAATGGCTAAATCTTTGTAGGTTTGTATTTCATAATCGGTCATAAGATTGTGAAACATCATAACTAATGGTTTATTGTGGAAAACCTCTACTTTGACCGGTTGTAGAACCAGAAGTGGATTTCCCCAATTCGTGACAAAACATTTTAAATCCTTTTCGTCGTTTGGGCTCTAATTTGGGTTAAAAATAATTATTAGAATATAAAAGTTTTAAATAAAAGAAATACTAACTCTTAGAGACTCTCCTCTACACAATGCCTGGTAATTACGATAGTCCTCGTTCTCGCCCTCAACTATTTTCAATTTAGTGGATGAACTTGATTTCGTTTCGTTAAAATATTCAGAATAAGTTGGATTTGCTTCAAGTGAGTCGTGCTTTCAATAAAAAGAAGATTAATTGAGAGTTGATTTGAGTGACACTCAAAGGACTCACTATTTCAACGGCCATATTATAAAACGGGAGAATTTCTTCGACGGATGCCGTAGTATTGCCCTCGCGATGAGCCCTAATGAGTGCCCCTTCGAACCACTCAATGGAGTGACCATAATAGCCATTATTGAATGAATGTTTTCCCAAATAAAGACAGTCTCGGGCTGTAAAACATAACATAAGTTATCGAACTTTTGCTGAACTATTTATTTGGGTCTCAAATGAAGTTCAAAGTTATTCAATAATTAAGTTATCGATACGAGGATAATTTTTGGGTCACTAGTAACTGTGCGTTATATGGCATACCTGTCATCTCAACGTTTGTTTGATAACCGAAAATCTGTCCGTCGGCTAAATCAGACATATTTAGATTATAAGTGTCCTGAAGTCGGATCAAAGCGAGTGCCGCCCCATTCAGATCATCTTTATTTGGTAAAAACGACTGATACGTTGTCGTCAGTTCCTCGATATCTGTTAAACAATAATTTCTATTAATTTGATAAATAGTGAAAAACTTGTCTGTTATTAAAAAAAATGATGAAATGATGATAATCTAGGAATTAAAGTCGAGCTCTAAATCTATGAATTTGAATAAAAAACGAGAAGTCATTAACAAAATGCCATTAAATATAAGTTTTGTTTAAAGTTTTCGAAACAAAATGCAAAAAAAAATTCCATTAAGTAATTAATCAAAAGATAAATTTATTTTTGTGATGCTAAAGAGTGACCTAGATCATCATCATTGAGAAATCAGCCCTGAATTGAAACAATAAAAGTTAATACTTTTCCAGTAACTCTCAGATTTCATTAGTCTTTCAATTTTATGCCAATCAATGGTTAAACGTTTGACTAATTGGAAGGCCTGCAAAGGGTTTCCTATAATTTCATCGGTGGCATACGATCCGGCAAACTCTGGACGTCCGGCCGTTTCAGTAAATAGACTCAAATAACTAATAAAATAAAAGTCATTCAGAAAAATATAAAAAAAGAATAGAAAATTGATGACAAACTTTTTGATGGCATAGAGTTTGGATTCCATTCGCGACAAAAAGCTTTCCATTTCGCTGACTAAATGTCTTTCTCTTTGGAGACACAAATAATAAATTGCAATAAAATTGAATTTTTTTTCGGTAGACTCTTGACTTACAAATGCATAAGACTTTGGAGATGAGCCGTTGAACTGAAGATATCGGCATTGGTTTGACTTAAAGTGAAAACCATTAGCACAACGATTGGATGCATTTTCGGTGGTCTTTGTTTCAAAGTTCGCACTCTTTTTCAATGAATGAATAGACTTTTAATTAACGTTATATAAGAAGTGTATTCACAATATAAGAGGAGATAATTAAAACTCTGGACTTAATAATGAAATTTAATTGAAGTCTATTTTAAAGACCTATTAATCTGTGAAATGAAGAAAATTGCTTTTGGATTATAAGAGGTTTAGTTCTTCACATAATAAGAATTTGATGTCTGACGGAAAAATAGGTTGAGTTCACCGATCGTGAAGTCAAAGAGAGGGAAGAATCGAATGTATTATTATATTACCATAAATTTGTTAATAAATGTTTGCAAATGAGGCTTAGATTTGGTTAATTCAGTTGTGTTTCAAACAAACTCTTCAGTAAATATAAATAAAAATTATGTTTTTCGCAAATTTTAAAAACTTTCTCTCTTTGAGTGATAAATGGGTCAAAACATCTCATTTACGGAAATTGCATTTGATTTTCAACTATGAAATTCTTTAGATCATTGAAAATAGGCTCAACTTTTATGAATAAATAGATTGAAAGTTAAAGAAGCACTTCCTCACGATTTTCATAATCAGTACATAATTCAAAGTTTTGCTAATTTTCTTGAAAACATTAATCGATTGCTTTTGATAATTGTCTTACTTTAAGATAAACTCATTTTTCAAAACAATTAAAAAGTGTAGAAATAAAAGATTTTCTCTAATGTTTCGGAAAATGCATTTTCTAAGGAAAAGCATTCTTTAAATTTAAGTAAATTTGATTTTAATTAGTGTTTGACATGAGATAAGGATTTGTCTGAAGTGGAAATTGAGAAAGTTTTGCACCAATAAGTCTAACACTAAGTCTTACACTCGAAAAGTTCTTTTGAAAAGTGCCTTAATTTCAATGAAAATTCATATATCAATGATTCCTATAATTAACATAAAAAACCCTAATTACGAGTTTTTCTTCTTTTTAACAATAAAAATAATGGTAATAACTGTACTAGCTTATTTTTATTTTAATCGGCAATAAATATTTTCTATGACTATTATGGTAAAATATTTTTTAATTTTTTTTAGATAAATATTCCAAATTTAAAATTGTACTGAAACATTTTATTAACAGATGACCAAGATGGTTATTAATAAACTTATGGTATTCCCATATATTTCCAAAATGATCTAAAAAAATTTTCTTTATTTTTTTTTATTGAAAATATTTGTGAAATGTGTTCATAAAAAAATGTTAATGAAAGCTAAGATTTGCCGTAAGATTATCTGACACAAATTCTCAAAATTTATATAAATTGACCCTGGATACAACTACTCCAAATTGTCTCAAAATAAACTCTTTTATCATTTTTTAAGTTTTAAAATAAAAAAAAACTATTTTTAAAATTTTGGAAAAAGTGTTTGAAATGAGATATAATATAATATTTGAGTCAAAAATTGGACTCAATTTCTTTTTTAAAATAGTATTAACTCTTAAATCAAATTCGGAATAAAAAAAGAGTATAAAAATAATTACTCCTCTTATTATCTAAACATAAGTTTGAATTTCAGTTCAATTACCGGTTTTTAGCTATAAATGAATAATAAATAAAACGATAAATAGATTCAAATTTTAACGAAAACATAATCTCAAAGTTTATAAAAGTTTTACAAAAGGATTACTAAATAAAAATCCGTAAAATAGATGTTTAATATCTAATAAGAAAAGATTACTTACTTTTCAAACAGGATTTTAACAAAAGCTTTCTTTTCCTTCGAATTGGATTTTTTTCCGGAGAAGTTTTCACAAAACTTTCATAAAAATCATATTTGACTTTTGATGAGAAAAGATGTGTTTTATAATACAAAGTATATAATCCGGTAAATGTTTGCACAGAACACAAATCGAAAGCAAAAGCCAAAGGAATAGTTTTTTAAGTTAAAACGAATGGCAAACAACTGTTTATGAAAAACGACGGATGAAATACAATTTGATTACGATTTCAATATTTTTGGTTATTTTTAGAATTTGATGACCTAATAAAGGACTCGTTTGTAATCCCCCAAACAGCAGAGCACTGGTTATATTGGTCTGGCCTTTCTATGTGAGCTCAGACCTGATCTTTCAGCAATAGAACAGTCAATTTAGAGTTATTTCGTTCAACTTTTAATTAAAGCAACAATTTTTGCATAACTATTATTCATTTAAATTAAAAAAAATACTATTGTTTTTATAAGTTATGAAAGAGAAGAGGAAACAGAACCGCAATCTATGAAAAACAATAGCGATTTCATTCAATGTTTAGAGCACTGAATGAATCCGAAGTATAGTTTTTTTTGAGTGAATTAGTGGCACAGATTTAGTCAACAAATCATATTCACAGCACAAACACCCGAACTAACAGAATATGAAAAACAATTCATAATTAATGAAATCTGATTTTCTGTCAAATGCTGTGCAAACGCTATGCATGAAAAGGTTCGCAACAGCTCTGAATCAGTCGATCGAAACGAATTCAAATCAATTATCAGTTTATATACCATTTATTGGGTCTTAACTCAAAGACATATCTCGAGGAACTTATTATGGGTTGAATAGAAACTAACTTTTTATGAAAATCCAATAAATAAGATAAGAGATAAAAGAGATAAGAAAATAAAAAAGATAGAAATGATCTAGTACAATTGTCTCACATTCTTCTAATTCCTGTCAAACCTTTTTAGATCATCAATAGTTGATGTGCTGTCAAATCATCACTGATTAGATGCAAAAAAAGATAAACTTGGAATTCTTAGAATCACTTCAACTATATTTAAATATTTTAAGCCAAACACTAATTAAGGTTTTTCTTAATTTTCAAAGGATAGCATCAAAACGAGTAAATAAAGAAATAATGATTTTTGGGTTTTGTTTGAAAGGAGTGGTTTGTAATGGACTTGAAATTTGATTCAATATTTCATTGAATGAACTAAATATAATTCGTGAAACAAATGTAAAAAAACATTTATTCTGAGCCTAAATGCAAAGCCCACAGAGAAAAACGAAAATATTGGACGAAATTTATTCTTTGTTGTAATGTTTTCTTGACCTCCAATTTAGGGAAGAATTTAGAAATTTGGGACAAATTTTTGTTGATTCTCTTTATTATGCCGTTTAGACAATCAGATCAATTATATTATCTATCATTTACTGCAAAAGATTATATCATAAACTTATAAAATTAGAAAATAATATCAGAATTGAAGGGAATCTTCATTTGAAAATAATAGTTTTAGTCTCATTTGAGTATCATTTTAGACTCATTTTAGTCTCGTTTTAGTAGTTTTTCACTCTTTTTTGCAGTGATTTAAGTAAAACTTCTGAACCACTTATGAGTCAAAAATGAAAATCTTAATGAAAAACGTGTTTCTCTCCGAACACTTAGAAATGCTTCAACGAATTGTTTGCCAAAAGTGAACGATAAACCTAAACCTGGGATATGTATCTCTCTCTAAAAAAATGAACTAATGGTGAAAACAAATAACTTTTATTATTAATACATAAATATTATCTCTTCTTAAAAAGCTTTTGATTATTTCAATGATGAGATTCGATGACATATTAATGGATTTCAATCCATAAAACAAAACTTTATAACAATTTTGAAAAATGCAAATAACAGTCTTTAATGAAAATAAAAACCATTTGACGGACTATTCTCTAAAGCAATTGAATGATATCTCAAAGACAACAACTATTCAAATGACAAAAACCCATTAGAATTGAACTCATTTTTATTCTTTAATTTAATTTAATTTATTATTACTTAACAACAAATTTATTTTATTAGGATTTGTAACGGAAATAGCATTTGTCTTCAATAAGGACATGGATGATATGCTCTGAACAAATGAACAGCTCTTTTATTTGCAAATATAATATGATATGATTAACGAAGGAATAAAAATTGTCTCAAATTATTAATAAATAAATAATTGGTGCGATTAAACTGATTCAGTGGTTTAGTCTTTTGTGTGAAAACTTTCAGTTTTGTTGGACTCTATTTAAATGAAATGCTTTTAAGTTTTTAATTAAAAAACATTTAAAATAGATTTGAGATTATGAATGAACTTTTGTCCGATTGATTGTTCACTAATTAGACTAAAGTTAGGCTAATATTTAAATAAATGTTTTAAAGAATTAAAAGTATAGATAAATATAACACAAATATCATACGTTGTCTCAAATGATGTCGTATTTGTCAATCAATTGAGTCTTTTATTCCTCCACTTTTTTTTGTGTCATTTAATAAACTTTAATCTTTAAATACAAAAATAGTTTTGAACCGAAATTAGCGCTTCTTTTGAAGTGTGGCATAAAAGGTGTATAATCTAATCCTACGGCAAAGACATGCGCTTATCGGCCACTCATATATGAATTAAAAATACAAAATGTTTGAAAAATTCATTCATTTTTTGTGAGAAAACAATCATTTCTTTGAAAGTGATTGAAAACATTACAAATGAATGGATTAATGCGCTCTCATTAAGTGCTGTAAATATTAATTCAATACTGTTTTCATTTTAAAGTATTTAAAGTAATTATTATTTATTTTCAATAGATTTGAGTCAATTTAGATATTTTTGATACAATTATTTCCCACATTATTATTCTGTTCATTCAATCAATAGAATGGTATTAATAGACCATAATACTTTATATTAATAGTTTTATCTAGATTATTTAAATTGTCGCTTATCAGTATTGCCATAAGTTTTGTGTCATTTAAAAACTGATATTTTTTTTAATTATTAATAAATAGATATCTTTTTATTGAAGTATTTATCAATAAAAAAATGAGCAAAAAATGGTTGGAAAGAGAATTCAAAGGGTTATTATTAGACATAACTGGAGTCCTATATGAAAGGTAATTCAACTTTTATTTGTAAAGAGTTGTTAGTAATTATAATAAACGATAATTTCATAAATGAGATCCAATTTTATCTTTTAATTAATAGTTTTTTTTATTAATAAAATATTCAATGAATTCTTAGCGGATGTGATTCAGCTATTAATGGAAGTGTCGATGCAATCAATAGGTACGGCATTTACTTTTTTCTTGACCAAGTTCATTTTTTCATAATTTGATCTGATCTGATATAACTCTTGATCTGATTTGTGATAAACTAATTAATTGCAATTAATTTAATGTCCAAAATATTTAACTTTTATTTATGACTCTGTGTTCAGAATATCAGTTAATGTTTAACTAATTTTTTTTTCTTTATTTTTATTTCAATTTATTTAAATTAAGTAACGACTGATTGACTCAGAATTCATTTGCATTTAATTGTAATTTAAACTAATTTCACAAATAATTGCAATAATTTAAATGTTTAAATACTTTTCCAAATAATTGTTTGACTAAAGTTTAGTGACTAAACGTTAAAACTATTACTTCTTTTATTTGTTTAAAAATTTAGAGAAAAATATCAAAAAAAAGTGTCAAAAATTTTATAAAATGAATTTTTATTATTATTTCGATTCTATTTTTTAAATAATTTATTTGTGAACTGAACTACATTTCAATTGTTATTTAAGAGAAAATGAGGTCTTTTTCATCATTTCTTCCAAAATCATTGTTTTCGTACAATTATTTACAATGAAATCAATATTTATTCTGAGTTTTAACAGAATAAACATTTTTAAGACTAAATAAATTTAAGAGAAAAGTAATTTCAAGAACTCCTATTCCTTATTGTTTTTGACACAAATTAATGAAAAGTGAAAACTCAAACAAAAGTTTAATTTTCTATTTAATTATTAAACAAAAAAAATAAATAAAAATAAATAAATTTAAATAAAAAATGAGTTTTTGTGAAAAAAAATTTGGGAAGTAATCAAGCTAATTTATTCAACCTATTCAATTTAATAAATCAGTAGACATAAATATATATTTATTACCTTGATAATTAAACATTAAGATAAAATAATAATTAAAGTTATTTATCAGACTTCGAAAGGCAGGCATTCCTTTTCGGTTTTGTACGAATGAAACCCAACGATCGACTGATAGTTTAGTTCACAAATTGAGTCGATTTGGCTTTCAATTAGAGAAGTCGGAGGTATGCGCTCCCGTGCCTGCAGTCAAACAAATGCTAATCAGAGATAAATTAAGGCCTCACCTTCTGGTGTACCCAGGTACTTTTCCGTTGTTTCGCTACATTTAAGTTTACGTTTTTTAATATATTTATAATCATTTGACAGAAGTGTTGCCTGAATTTGAAGATATCGATCAAAAGTCGCCGAATTGTGTAGTAGTGGGCGACGCCGCACAATACTTCACTTATGAGGCTCTGAACAAAGCTTTTCAGACTCTTATGTCTATGGAGAAACCTTTTCTCATTGCATTAGGAAAGGGGTATATTAATCCTGGTTATCTAAATTTTCGATTTATTGGGTTTGGATTAATGTCTTTAGAAAGTATTATAAAGAGAAAGGTCAACTTGTTTTAGACAACGGCGCCTTTACCACAGCTCTGGAGTACGCCTGTGATACAACAGCTTTAGTTATGGGCAAACCCTCTCAGGAATATTATTCCATTGCCATCCAATCATTAAAACTTAAACCTGAAGAAGTAGTGATGATCGGAGACGATATCAATAGTGATGTCGGCGGCGCTCAAAAAGCGGGTAATTATTACAGTATTTGAAGGCATTCATAAGATTAGAATTTGTCTCTTTTCTGTCTCAGGTATGAGAGGTGTTCTCGTGAGGACCGGAAAGTTTAGACCCTCTGATGAAAACCACTCTACAGTCAAACCTGACGCTATTGTCAACAATTTGGCCGATGCTGTCGACCAAATAATAGCGCACAGAACTAACTCAAGCCATTGATATTATCACTTATTAGAAATGTTTTGCTTTAAAACTTTTTTCATTTTTTAGTAAAAATAAAATGAGATTTCAATCAATTTTTATGAAAAATTTTGCACAGAATAAAGGATCTGTTCTATAATTATTTTAACCACAACTCATCTCTTTTGAAAAGTTTTGATTTTAACAAATTTCTTAATTCCAAAAAAGGGTTGAGTGCATAGAAAGTTGGGGGAGAGGGAGAGAGAGAGAGAGAGAGAGAGAT
>JAQIXI010000089.1:0-38087 GCA_034700165.1 Galumnidae sp. Gr-Ori-00277 | reverse complement strand
TTTTAATGTACTTGCACAGCTCACATAGTTTACGCACAAAATCTCCTCAAATTATCTCCTCAAAGCCTATCGCTGCTAATTATTATAGAAATATTGTCATTCGAATTAGACTCCCTTCCCTTAAAGTGAATAAGGGATTCCCTTTTCCTTAAAAGGAATTTTAAGGGAATTTTAAGGGAAAGGGAATAAGATTTTTACTAAAGGAAAGGGAAGAGAATCACTTTTAATTCGCAAATTCCCCTTTAAATAGTCTTTTAACCAGGATTTGAAGCTAAAATAAGGCGTAAATAAAAAGATTATTAAATCTCTTTCATATAATCCTTGAATTATTAAAAAAATGGTCACAAAGAATAAAAACTATTTTAGTTATAATTCTGTTGAATCGATTCAATCAGATATAACTTATCTTTTATATCATATAAGTAATAATAAACCAAAAAATATATTTATATTAAACAAAGTGTGAGTTACTAAAAATAAATCCATCGTAACATTAACTAATTATTTTAAGAGAATAAGTGATTAATTTAAGGGATTCCCTTAAAAAATTGTAGAAAGAGAAGGGAATACGAAATGTCAAATATTTCGTACTCTAGTTTAGATCTAAAGACAAATATTTCCCCTATTTTTGTGTTTTGTAATAAAAAGAGTCACTTTTATTCCAAAAAATTTCGGAATTTGTAAGAAATAAAAATAAATACAAATATTTGAAATATATTTTTAATACTTTATTTGACTTTACGTTAGATTTGAACAAGTTCATCAGTTGAGCTCACACTAAGTATTTTGCAAATGAAATTTCTATTCTTCAAATATTTAAATAATATATTCATTTGAATTATAATTAAAAATATAATAATTTATTTTATTAAAACAAAATTATCTTATAATAAGTTATTTTGGTTTGTTTTCAATGAAAAACGGGTTGAATGACTCAATAATTACTATAAATGAAAGCTTTTTCTAGAGTCAAATTGTTGGTAATATTCTGGTATAAAATTCTATAAAATCAATGTTTGTTTCAAATTGATTTCATTCAACTTTTAAAGTGTTTTATAAGTTATTTCATTGAAAATATTGATGTATTTGAGACTATGTTTAGTGGTGTTGTCCTTAATATCCTTCTCTATGGTTATGGGACAGGACTTAAAACTTTTGGAGAATTTAGATGAAAAGATCGAAGTATGGAAAAATCAAACGGCTCACACTCAACAAGTAAAGAGTTGGGGAACCCTCTCATGTAAACCAACGATTAATTTAATTGAAATCGTTATTCGTGTTCTCATAAGTCTTTTGAGCGCTGTCTGCAAATTAGTCGATCAGTTAATTCCGATGATTAGCCCTAACGATGCCTTAAGAGAAGTTCTCGATATCTTAAAAACAAATGGTATTTTAGGTGTGGTTATTATCTTGCTCAATCTCCTTATACAAATTTGGTGATCAACATTTTCCTGATTTTCTTTTTTGTTATTAATAAAGAAATAATTGTCTGATTTTTTCCTAATTTAATAAAATATTTAATTTGAATCAAATTTTTTTGTAAATATTTATCTATAATTAGATTAAATTTACATCTCTTTAAAAATATTAACGTCAGACTATATTTTAAACCCAATATAATAAGTTTATTTCAAGGTTATTTATCCTAGATCATTTAGAATTCCTGGGTATAATGACAATCTATCATCTAGAATCTAGATGATTCTAGATTCTAGAAAGTATTAAAAAATGTGAATTCATTTAAATATAATTTAATTAATATTTTGCTATAATTTGAGTGAATTTTAAATATTGAAATTTTAAATAATTTTCAATCTTTTAAAATATGTTTTAATAATAAATTAATGTTAATTACTATTAAATAAATAAATAATTCAAATTGACTTAATTAACAAACAGTTGACAATTGTATACATTTGATGTCTGATATTTAATAAAATATTTTCAAAGTATTCATAACTATTTGTAAAACTTTTTCCTTACAGAAGATATCTTAATGTTTTCTTATTATTAATAAGATGAATTTTATCATGAACATTTTCTATGAAAACAATTGCATGACTTTTAATGACGAAAATATAGTTTAATGAACTTTTCAATTGAAAATATTTTATTTAAACAGATTTCAAAAAATATTTAATTAAAATATGTTTTTATAGATTTTTGGTATAAAAGCATTGATCGGAAACATTGATTTGAAAACATTTAGTGATTTTAAAAGCGATGTATTATTTGAAAGTATTGTTAATAATAGGTTTGATTTCGTCAACAGTTTTGGCTAAAAATTATCAAATTCTCGATAATTTGGAGAAAAAGATCGATCTCTGGAAACAAGAAATTGAAGAGAAGACAACTGACAACGAGTCAGAAACAAAATATTCGACGGGTCAGTGCCCTTCTGCTGTTCTTATAAACATCATATGGGGTATTGTCTACGTATCTGAAACTCTATTGAAGTTTATCTGTGAAGTCGTGAAAAAATTGTTGGAAAACACACAAAATGAAAAACTAAAGATAATGTTGGGATCACTTCAATGTGACAAAAGTCTAGTCACAGCTATTCTGGCACTTCTCGATCTAATTATGAAAAGGCTTTCCTTATCGTTGGGAACCGCAGAGTATTAGTTATTAGACCATTATATAACTAAACCTTTAGATGCATTATGATCTTGCTTATTTTCTTTTGCTATATTTCTATACTGTTTTAAATTAATTTTTCTTAAATAATATAATAAAATGTGAATATATTTTATTGCATCTATAAAATTGTTCATAAAGTTCATGCCAGGTCGTACCAGGTCACACCAGGTCTGCACCCTTGACACATCTAAATTTGTTTATAATTTTATTGAAAACTTAAAAGGGAACATTGTGATAACGTAATAAAATATACCTGTATATGCTTGAACTCAGATTGAATCACTTAATTAATATATGAAATCGGCTTTTGCTAATGGTTTGTCCTTGGGCAAAAAAAAGGATCAAATTTATTAAGTGATTAGATGAACCCCACTTTAAAAGTGCAAACAATTTTCATTTATTAGATTTAAGAATTACTAGATATGACGTTATATATGGGTAAAAGAATTACTTGCTCATATAAATGTTTATACAATATATACGCAAATTCCAACTAAAAAATATAATATTATTTTATGAGATATTAAAGTAAATTATTAGAATTTTTGGAAACAACTTTATCCACCTCCCACTTTGATTTTCAAGGATTTTCCTTAATCCTTGGTTAATTTAATTAAGGTATAGTAAAAATAACAGGATATAATAGAGGCCATTCCTTAATAATTTCATTCAAATTGAATCAGATACAATTTCATTAAACTTCAGAAAATTCATTAAAACTGAATTGTGCAAGCATGTCTCTTGGATTGTCTAATAGTTTGTCTTTTGTTGAAATGAATTTTTTAAAAGAAAATTCCATTAATTTCACATTTAATAATAATAATAATACGAGGGTTGCGTCCGATCCCTCTATACATCCCTTTCTGAGTGTTTCTGATAATTCATATTTCGTTGATTTTTATTTATATTAATTGAATGAATGAATTAAAAATAAATAATTCGATAAATGTCTTATCGATTGTTACTATATTTCTGGATTTGTTTTAATCCTTTTTTCTTTAATTTACTAAACCTCTTAGCTTGGTAGATACAAAAGGCGAAACTCCAAGAAGTGATTATTAAAAAAGTAGAGCAAATTGTAGTCAAAATAATAAAAAGGACGTCAGCACCGGTTATGTCAGTACTGAAAAGACTGGCGACAAACGCTCCTATTATTAATATTGTCACCAAAAGAGCATAAGATATGGCAATATTAAAATGATTTGAAAGTTTGCCCCACCACAATCCATTGACAATACCCCCAAACGCAATAGTTATAACGCCTGAACTGATGAAAATGATAATACCTTTGTTTATATCGAAAGCATTACCGAACAGATCTCTACCACTTATTCCAAAATAAAGAGCAAATAAAATGACAAATAAATTGATTGAAGACAAACAAAACCGAATCACTTTTATGGCCAAATGAAGGTATAAGTAATCAGAGTTGGATACACTTCTTATGGCTTCTGGTTGTGACACTTCCACTTCACTCGGATATATCATTATAAGTCTAATATGTCTGATATGTCGTTCTATACTTTAATAAATATAATATTTCAAAAAAACTGAATTCTTTCTCTTAATTTCACGAATTTTTAGACCACAATTTCTCAATAATTAGATTATTATTATTATTATCGCAAATATTATGATTTCTATTCGAGTGACTCAAAAATGACTCACAAATGACTCAGAATTATATTCTAAAGAAATCAATATTTCCTAATAATAGCGAATTTATAATTTAAAAAGAATTTTTAGTTTTAAAGAAATTCTTTGAAAGAATTTTTTTTCTTTTAATAATAAGTCGATAAAATCCTAAAATTAACAATAATTTTATGAATTATTAAGATATTATAATATTATCAAGTTCAAATATCTAGCAGTAATATCAGGGATAGCCAAAGGGGATGGGTTTTCCGGAATACCCTTGGAGAGCAAAATCGGCAAAATACCCTCTTTGGATCTTGAACCCTTAACATTAGCGTCTATGGACAAGCACTAGGTCTGTCGAGATATTCTGCAATATCCTACCAAATATCTTTTATTTATCTTGATTACTTTTTGATCTATCTCAATTTAAAGCTAGTGGCTGTATAAAAGTGAAACACTATAAATATGAAGCAAGGGCATTATTCTCAAAATGCAATAAAAAAATTAATTTTTAACCGCGATTTTAGAGTTATGTCATATGTTCTGTGGATTTGTTATTCTTATGAGCGAACAATAATTATTATGAATATATTAAATAAATAAGAAATTTGACAAATTTAAAGGGTGGTTCTATACAAGTGAAACATACTGTATAAGTAAAGACAATCTTTTTAATAAAATCAAAGTTGTTTGAAACAGGTATTTCAAGTTCATAATAAATTAGTTAAAAAATAAGTAAATAGTCGGACAAATCTTTAAAAAATTATTTATATTACGTTTATTTTTGAAAAATCCTTAGAATAAAAGTTTAAACATTCAAAACATTGAAATCAATAATAATTGTAAACAATTTTTTATTAAAGTTATAATAAACTGTCGTCGAAATGATTTTTATTAATATATACTTTAATATTGTGTTTGTATTGTGTTTTGTGATTAGAGTCAACTCAATTATTGGTATGTTTTTCATTTAAATAAAATTTTCATTTATTATACAATTGGAAACCCTTCTTAAGACAATTCAAATAGATTCCCAAATATAGTCAAAGATATTACATCTTACAAGATCTTGTTAGATAAACAAAAAAAACTGCAAAAATAGACCATTTTTGAAATGTACCCATTTACTTTAGAGTTTAGACCACACCTAAAGTCGAAATTAAGAAAAATTTGTATTAAGTTTAAGTAAACTTTTTGATTGTTTTAATGAAAATTAATTTTAATAATTGATCTAGTTGCTCCGGTTGTTAAGTTAAATAATAACTTGGAAATGCCAGTGATTGGATTGGGTACTTGGCAAACTGAAGGACAACAAGTGGTCAATGCAGTGAGCGATGCATTAGAGGCTGGATATCGACTTATAGACACGGCTTGGTTTTATCACAACGAAAAAGAAGTCGGAATTGGATTACAAAAAGCCATAGAAAAGGGTTCGCTTAAAAGAGAAGACGTTTTTATTACAACAAAAGTGTGGCCGAGAAATATGAATCGAAGAAAAAGTTTAGATATTATTAAAAATTCATTAAAAGAATTGAATACTTCATATATTGACTTAGTTTTGATGCATTTCCCCCTTTCCTCTTCGCGAACCACTGCTAACGTTTATAATGGTTTGGAGGACGCTTTCAATCAAAAATTAGTTCATTCAATTGGTGTCTCCAATTTTAAACCATCAGAAATTAAAGAGCTAATGAGATTGACCAAGATAAAACCTTCAGTTAACCAAATACGAATTCATCCGGGTTTTAATCAAAATGATACGATAGTATTCTGCAAACAAAACAATATAACTGTAACGGGGTATTCACCCCTCTCTACTGGTGCTCTTTTAAATGATCCGACTCTTATAGAAATTGGCGCAAAATATAAAAAAAGTGCGGCTCAGGTGGCCATCAAATGGCAAATACAAAAAGGGTTGGCTGTAATCCCTAAGAGTACTAAAAAGAATAGAATTGTCGAAAACATTGATATTTTTGACTTCAATTTGAGTGACGACCAAATAAAAGATATCGATTCAATGCCTCAGAAAAGAATTCGGGACTTTTGGGGATAAATACTTATTTGTGAGAATGAAATCTAATGGAAACCTCATCTCTTAAATATTCAATTATATTACTATTGGTTTGTCATATAATCACTGATTATATGACACACATATCAGACATAAGAGACTTATTTACTCTAAAAAAAAGAAAAACAGAATATTTGATTAAAATAATTATGAAACTTAGCTTTCAATTTGACCACAACTAAATTGACAAAACTTAAGTTTCATAATTATTTTAATAAAATATGTGGTCAATCAAAAACTCACAAAATTTAAATAAAAAGAGATTACTTTAAAAATGGTAACATATTATCGGTTAACTTAAAGATTAACTTAATTTTTCCTCTTTTTAGTACTTTTGACGCTAAAAAAGAAAATATTTTTCTTTAAAACTTATAAAATAAAATTTGTTATAATATTTCCTTAAGAAAAAGTGTATTCATAATAAATCCATTGCTTACAAAAGTAAAACAACTAAATCTAATAAAATTTTCAACACTTAATCCAAAGTATTTTAAGAGACTCACTATTTATTAATAAAGAGATTTTTCCTCAATATTTGGAAAATTGTTATAAAAGTGATAAAATATTTGTCAATTTTATATAAATATAAGTTAAACAATGTTTTTGTCAAAATAAAGATTTTTTATTTTTAATGAATTAAAGAATTTTTAGTCAAACTTCAAATATTAAATTTTTTGACGCAACCAAACACTGTATAAAAAGTTGAAGAATGAAAGCAATTAAATAACGATATCTTCTATAATATTATATCTATATATAACTCATATCTGTATTGGAAAGGATTCTATTCACAAGAGTTTCTAATAGAGAGAGGATATGGTTTTTCTTATCGACACTAACGAACATTTTTTCGGTTTATTTGTCGATTAGTTAACGTTCATTAGAAGAGTTTTGGTTCACTCAATCTTTGATTGTATTCTTTATTTTTCTGATCCATCGATTAGAGATACCATGTAGTATGGTTTCAATGCATCACTAATACATTGTTCCTTAACTATAAAAGTTGTATAACTATAAGAAGTCAATACCTAATTGTATCAATTATTTGTAATTACATCTAATTAATTACTTCACTCTATATTTATTATCATGATATTATTAGAGAAATTGTTGACAAGAATATTCTCCAAATCGATTACACAAACAAATCTTTTTATTTAAATTAATGTTTATTTGATAAATCATAAAACTGTTTACATATTATATACATTTGGACTTAATATTGAGTGTCGGCTATTTATTTCAATCTCTTCTCTTATATTTATGAGAATAAAATTATTTTTTTAACCCTAACTATGATTTTGTCTGAATTTAATGTATTAAATAAATAGAAAAAAAATATTTGTAAACGTTATATAAAATATCATTTTTCTGTAGTGCATATACACTAAAAATAATTTATCTAGATTACTTCGCTCACTCTAAATACGGGCGTTGCATAAAAGTGTCTGACATTTTATTATGATAGTTAGCTCATCAAATGTTGTCAATATTATAATGAAAATATGTTAAAAAACATTAAGAATTTATTTTGTTTTATATATTTGTTTCATTTTTTAGTGTTTCGGTGTTTTCTTCTTCTTATTTATAGCGAATTTCGTGTAGACTAAGTTTAATTTGCTAGGTTAATTAACTAAACGAATGGTTACCAAAAGTAATTGAAATAAAACAATGAATAGCGAAGAATCCCAAAACACATCACAAAATCAATGGCACAGAAAATAATAGAAAAAACAATGTTTTTCGTTAACCAAATAAGACTTCAGTAATTGATTCTCTAATTTATTTTTTAGACTCAAAGACTGAAGACTGAAGACTAAAGAACAGAACAGCGATGAATATTCAGACAATACTTTAATAAATTTTCTTGTATACAGTCCAATATGAGAAGGGTGACCTCGGCTTTGTCCCTAGAATCTATATCTCTTAGAATATTTATAAAAATAAAATTATTTTTTAATCCCAACTATGGTTTTCTCTGCATTTTATATAAATGAAATATTTTTCAATTATTTTATACATGTATATATTTTTAATAATTTAATATAAATTGATTTTATTTTTCAATATTCAAATTTGTTTAGAAAATATAAGCATGCAAAGTCAATAATTCTTAAATTTGAAATTGATCCTGTTTAAAAATTACTAGACCGATTTTGATATAACTTGGCCATTTTAAGTAAATTAATATTAAAATATTTGACAAGTATCATTAAACTTTCTTAAATAGTTCTAAAATTATTGGCGTTAAAGTAATTTTTGAGTAAATTTAAAAAAATAAGAAATAATTGTTCAAGGGTGATTTATTGTTAACATTTATTTATAAGAAAAATTACTTTAGAGTCAATACAGTGAGTGACCGATTTTATGAAGTGGTAGGAAAACTAAAAGTAGTTGATAACATCAGTCATTTTATTATTTTAGGCGAAAAACTCATATAAACCTTAAATAATTACATTTTAAGTAAAAAATCAGTTATTTTCTGTTTTAAAGATTTTAAACAATTATTAGTAATTTTACTTTGAATTATTCATTAAATATTCATTTATCTTTTTTGATACCATTTTTAATACTATTGATTATTTCATTTTTCATTAATTGTAAAGTTTTTTTTTTACTTTTTTAGTCCACATTTTGTTAGAAGTTCTTTAAGAAATATTTTACATTAAAAAATAAATGTTTTTTGTTTAATATACAGTTATTTTTATTTCATTACTTCATACGATTAATTTTAAATCATAAATTAATTTTATTAGTAAATGAGAAACAAAATTAAATTTAAAATAATTATATTTTTATTACTCGAAATAATTTCATAAATGTAGTGATTATATGGTTTTCCTTCAAAACTTGTGCCAAAAACATGAATATTTTGATAAACGGTTTTTACGGTTCGGTTCGGGGCGGTTTTTGCGGGTTACGTTTCGGTTCGGTTTTTGAAATTCTCATGAATTTGGAACTCTAGTTAGGATTAAAAAATAATTTTATTCTTATAAATATTATATGAGAAATAAAGACAAAACATGAGTCACTATTTTCAGATTTGGCTGTATATAACTTATATCATATAAGTTATATGACATTAGCAAGAGCATTTTGACCTACTCAAATATAAAATGATTTGAATCAGCAAAGTAATATTTATTTAAAAAATAGTTATGTATATACGATGAATAATTTAATGTAAACTAAACTCACTCAAACAAAACTCACTGCTGTATCTTGATAAATAGCCCTTTGTCAAAGAATATAATTGGTCAGTGCATTCAGCTATTATATTTCATCCCATTTGTTTTTAAACGCGCGCGCACACGCACACACACACACACACACACACACACACACACACCGGCTTTTTGTTTGTAAAAGGAAATCACTCTTTGGATAGTAACGGATAGATGTAAACCTTTGTAATATTAAGGGAGGGGACAGGGACGTTTTCCTCTCTTCAAACTCCATTCTCCTTGAAATTAAGAAATTTTGAAAGTACAGTAAAAGACTGTTAGCGTAAACCACACTGGGGATGAAGATTTGGTTGACATTAGTGGTTAGTTCACCCTAGTGATCATTTTATAAACTTCAGTTTGTGCTTGGGGATTCATAAATAATTAACATTATTGGTTAGTTGAGTGGTCTTTGACGCTAACGGTCTTTCACTGTTACAAACATTTGTTAGTAAACGAAAAGACAGTTATAAAAACATAAATTCATTGCATTTTTATAACTCAAAATAATGTTATTTAAAACTCATTTAAAAGGTTTATATGGGTTTATATGGGTTTATATGGGTTTATATGGGTTTATATGGGTGACATCTTATCAATTACTGAAAATTTCAATTATTTATTTAAAACTATTATAAACCAGAACAAATGTAAACCCTATACTCCATTCTTTCAATAAAGAACATCAAGTGAAACAACTTTGTTGCTAGACACTTTTTTGTAAAACCTATAAACCTATTTAGAATCGTGTGTTAAACCCAATAAAGAAACGGATGTTTTTCCAAATTTGAAATTCTATACTGATTTTTCAAATAGTTTAAATTAAGTGGACACACATTTCAAACAATTTATATACAATATTTTTACCAATCAAATAACCTAGCTAAATATAGATAAAACTCATGAAAAGATATAATTTTCAAAGTTTTTCTGAGAAATAAAGGAAATAAAAGAAATGTCACCATTTATTTGGTCAGACTATTGTAGACTCAACTGTAGTGACACAACTATAGACACACCAATTCTTTTGTAGTTAAGAATTAATTAAAGCGAGTCATATGAAAACGAGTCCTTAAATTCCTTTCAGATTCAGAAATCATCGTTCGATAACTCTTAGAATTTTATATGAAATACGTTTTCTGAAAAGACTCTTCAATTGACAGATTTGAGAAAAAATCAAATTAAGTAAAGCGTCAACGCTTTCGACTCAATAAAAGAATTTGAGGTATTTTTAATTAATATATGTCAGTCGTGTTCACTCTGTTTTGTCCGGAGGGACACAAACTTTTTTATATCACTCTTTAAAGCAAATAAAATCCCAAAAATCATTCGAATTGTAGTTCAGACAAAAAATAATAAAAATAATGTTTAAATATTTGATAAAAAAAAACAATTAAAATCTTAAATGAATTCATGAATTCATACGATTTTATTTCCAATTTGTAGGCATTACTGAAATTCTCTGATTATTTCAATTTTGTTCTCTTAATAGAAATTTACATTTTCTTTCATAAAATTGAGACGAAATATGGAAATCAAAGTCATATATGAAAAATGAAAATTATTTATTTGACGAATAAATAAAATGGAATTATTCTCAATAATTATATATTTGTGACTCAACCGAAAGGATTCATAAATCGATATATTAATAACAAAAAATTCAATTTATTGAATAAAATTAACATTTGAAGACAAATATTTTCATTTGGGTTTCAATTATTTTCTAATTTCCACAGAAAACAAAATGACATTCATTTCAACAAAATTCATAAAATAAATAGTTTTAGCAAAACATTTACGAATAAAATAATTTAGAAGAGAATCACTAATTTTGTCATTTCCTCATTATTTTTGTTTAAAACTTAAAGTCTTCTTTCAATTTGAAAGTTAATATTATTTTACTTTTTTACGAAAATATATAAAACTGAACTAATTTATAAATTTTGGGAATAAACTATTTTCTAGATTTATATTATTATAAATACATATTTTGAGATACATTTGTAATACATAAGTATTTACAGAATTGAATTTGAAATTAGGTTTCAAATAAAATTTTACTTTAAATTGGATTATATATAATATATGGGACTCTAAAATAGATGCAATAAATCAAGTATTGTATTACGATTACTATTATGTGACGATAATAGTAGTGATGATATATAATCCAAAGTCTAGTCCAGTATATCAGAAGTATATCAATAGTTATAATATATTTTTATGACACTTAGATGAGAGTCTCTCGATATTTATAACTGGAGTCCAAAACTATCAGCTCTTTGTTTGTGTTCACTATTAGTTGTTTCTCATAAGAAGACAAAAACTTATTTCGTGTCTTCAAAGAAATAGTGTCCAAAGAGAGTCCTTTTGATTTCGATTTAGATTTTAATTTAAATCTTTTACTTCGAGTCTTATTTGTTCGAAAGCGATGAGAGTTTGTTATTAATATAATTAATATAATTCCCGCATAAAATATGGCGACAATCTATTCATTCAAAATTAATTCAATATTAATTCAAATAATCTCTTGATATACATCTATAGATATATAGATTATATTTATATAATATTTTGTGCATTTATTCTGTAATATTCCTTAATATTAACAGGGATGGCAAATGAACTCGATCCCAGGGGGGTGCTAGGGGGGTATTTTGGTCTCGGCTAAGGGGGGTATTAGGGGGGGTATTTTGAAAAATCGCCAAAAATCGCTAAAAATCGCATATTAGGTGTTTTTAGGTGTTTTTAGGTGTAAATGCATATAATATCATCATATTTAACGTTTTTAATCATTTCTGAAGCGAAAAACTAAGAATTTTTGACAAAAAACGATTTTTTAAAATTTTGGAAACTTTTAAGTTTGAAAAAAGTCACGCTAAAAACCCGTTTTTTGACGTTTTAGCGCAGTTTTGTTGTGTTTTCTGTTACTTTTCTTAGTAATTACAGCCATCTTATGGATTTTTTGCCTATTTTTTTCCCGATTTTTCATTATTTTAGCCAAAAATCGAGCCGGCGCGAAGCGCCGGCTCGAGGGGGTCCTCTCGCGCTCATCCCAGAGGGGTATTTTGACGATTTTTCGCGCCAGGGGGGGTATACGGGTAATACCCACCTATTTGCCATCCCTGATTATGAGTAAACTTGAAATGTGTAAAACTTATTATTCATATATTTGTTTATAGTTTTAACAAAAATTGATTTTTTGTATACTTTTATAGTAAATATAATTTTAATGCATAAAATATTTTGAGCCTTAATTTTAAACTTTTGATTATTTTGTAAACAATAGTAAATGTTATATCTATTCATTCATAGTTCATAATATAAATTTTTAATCACTCAAAACTTGTTAGTTTTTAAAGCTTAACTCAATTTTAAATTAATTATAATTAAAAAGACTCTGGTCATAAGCAACTGAAATTTTAGCTATAGATTCTATTTGATATAAGCTTTAAAATGATACCAAGCTCTTTTTGATGTGAATTTTTTTATAACTGCTTCTCAGAGAAAATCTCTCAGTCTATGGAGAGATCTATTAAATTCTGTGAAAAATATTTATAAAAAAATTTTTATATAACAGGGATGGCGAAAGAGGTGGTTTTCTCGAATACCCCTTTAGCAGAGCAAAATCGTCAAAAATACCCCTCTATTATTTTGAAACCATAACATTAACTAGGCTTGTACTAAAGAAACTTTCTAGAAATATTTCTCAGAGAATTTTTCTCAGTCTATGGAGAGGCCCATTATATTTGTCTAGAAATATTTCTAGGGATATTTTCCTATAATAATAACTTTCTAGAAAATTTCTCGAAGAGAAAAAAGTTTCTTTTTGCACAACCCTACATTAACGTCTATGGACAAGAACTAGTTATAAGTCTATCAAAGTTTTTAGCCCAAGGGTAGGGTATACCCCCTGGAGACCGAGATCTTTCGCCATCCGTGCTGTATGTTATACTGGACATTCCATAGGGACATTCCCTACATTCCATAGGGAGCATTTTAGAAATTTCTCGAGAGAAGAAAGTTTTTTTTAGCAACACTGGAAACAAAAACATTTTAATACACTCGTGAACCTATCCGGTAAAGTTGTTTTGTGAATGGAATTTACTTTACCCAAACGGTTGGTTTACACTAACTATTCTCAGTTTTTAAATTCTGTGATCGTTTGCTTTATACTGTAAGGGATAGAATTCAAAACTTGGCTTCATAAACAAAATCTAAATAAAAAATTATTAAGACTTAAAAATAAAGTTTATGGGTACAAAAATTATGAGAAATGCTTTTAATTAATGATTTTATAATTTATTTAAGATTTTTAATTTAAATTATTCAAATAATTGATTTTATCATGTTTAAATTCCAACCCCTACAGTACATAGCAAACGATCCCAGAATTTAAAAACAGAATAGTTAGTTTATACGAATGGTTGATTTTTAACATTAAGGTCTACGGCAATGGGTTTGAGAGTTTCTTTACCTGAACGGTTAAGTTTACCCAATTGGAACTTTACCGGATAGGTTCACGACTGTACAAAAATCGTATAATTGTATCACACATTTAAATCAGTGATGGCCATCAGGGGGTAAAGGAGGTATTGGGGTACCCCCCTCGGCGCCGAAAAATTGTTGTACTAAAATGCAATAAAAAGCTGACCCCTTCTGTTTTTCTTATTTTTTGAGCCAAAGCAAAATAGAAAAATTTATTCGAAATCTGGACTCATTAAAGTATATTATTTTAAATAAAAAGTTTAAAAAATAATCTATGAAAATGGCCTTAATTATAAGCTGTAAATCTCTAGTTTGCACATGGCCATCACTGATTTATATCTAAAATCTTTTCTAAATCTCCTAAAACTTCAAAACTTGAGCTCAAATATTCTACATTTACTCTTTGTTTCATTTTTATCAAATTTTATTCAATAATTAGAAATGGATTATCTCTTATAATATAGTTTCGATAAATTCTATATTAAAAGTTCTTAAAGAAATTTTCACTTATTTTTTGAAATAATCTAAATATAAAGAGATTTTCTTAAGAATTAAAGAATTTATTAACTAATTAATCTATCATGATTATTTTAAGATGAATTAAAGAATTTATCTCTCAGATTTAATAATATTCATCAAAATTATCCATGCAGTTTTAAAAATAAATGAAAATTTACCATTTTTAAAGAATTGTATATTTATTTTTATATTTGAGAATATTTGTGAAATTGGTTTTTGTTTTTTAGGACACTTTTATTCTTTTGAAAGTTTACGAAAACATAAATAACTCCTTAACTTAAATCAAATCAAAATTAAATTAAAGAGTATTTATTAGTTAAAAGCATTTAATTGAGTATTGAAAAAGAATTTAAAGACAATTTGAAATATTGTTTGTAGGCCTCAATCACTCAAATAAAAGGATAAAAGTCGGGCTTTTTGTGAAAAAATTTCAAAGAAATTAAAAAAATAATCCCTTCTATTAATGTATGAAAATTATCGACAATAAATCAAAATTTTCCTAAAATCGATTTATTGGACTCTTTGCTAATGAATTTATCAAATTTTATTTTTTTTAACATGGTAAATTAATTTATCAAAACAGTGACAAAACTAATCCACTTTCAAAATTTTTCTCACAAATTATAACCATTAATAAACAAAAAAGTAGCATGCTAATCATATATAAAAAGTGTTAATTTCGAATACGAAAAACAGTATTTTTGAGATTTAATTTCATTAATTAAATTAAAGGGAATTTAATATTAATTGTGATTTTGTTGTCAAATGAGTGAAACATCAATGAGTATATGAATCACCGAATTGTAACTCATTTTGAAAAGTTATTTATTAATAGAGAGTCAGTTAATGAAAACTATTCCTCATTTTTCTCTTTCCCTCTCAGTATGCGCTCAAATTTTCTGTGATATCGATTCTACATTAAGACACCCGAACTATGGCTCAGTTGTGTTACCAAACATTTCTCTCAAAGTATGAAATATAGAGTAATGTTTTTGAAACGAATTATTTTATATATTAGTCTATTGGAGGTTTCAATCGCCTCCTACTGACACCAAATGTTAGACAACCTTTCGTTAACAGAATGTTTGTTTCCCTTTTTAAAGAATTTATTTATTTCAATAAAATTGTCACTAAAAGTCACTCCTTTTGTATTTAAAGAGAAAAACTTCAGTTATTCCTCTTCTGTTTATTCACACAAATAATTAATAAATTATAATCAATGTGTAGACAAGAGATGTGTCCAAAGAGTTAAAGGTTTGTTTGGTTAAAGTCTGAAATAATACAGTTAAATGACGTTAAGTTGAAGCAAAAGCCAACTTCCATTTTAGGACAGACATAACAGATCTAAATATATGGCCACTTATTTAATAAAATACTATTTTCATAGTAATCTTAACACTAAATTCTTAAAATATAAAATAAACTTCATTTAAACCATTTATAAAACAATTTAATTAAAAATTAAATAAATAGTAATTAAAATTAAAACTTTTGATACACTTTTGGGTCACTATTTTATTTAATAAGTAAATGTTATCGGCGTTGACCTTAAACTTACCTTTTTATTATTATTGTCTATGAGAGTCGGTTTTGGTTTTTAAAGTTTGATTGACCATGATGAATAGCTGAGTTTATCGGGGGTTGAACTTATTGGTAACTTATTTTTAAATTCATAAATAGTGACAATTGTATAAAAGCGAATATTTCGATCACTATTTTGAGTACAATTACCCCCTAATTCCACAAATTATAAAATCTAATGTTTTAATAATTTATATAAAATATGAATTATAGGGATATTTAAAACAAAATGTTTTAAATATTCAGTGCTTTAAAAATATGTCCGACAATAAAACATTAGTGAAAAGGAGTCTCAAAGTATCCAAAGATGTTAATAAAATTATTCATTTTTAAAAATTTTAAGGCTTTAAAATAAACCTTGTTATATATTCAATTATTAGCAAGTTCAATTAAATTTTTACATTTGGACGCAATTATCTGTCCTAGACACTCAATTAAAAGTGCTCGGAATGCAAATTAATATCCTCATGATCAATTGAATGTAGTAGATGCTCAAAATATATTTACATTTTTTTCGAAGTATAATAAGCTAGCATGACAAATGACATCGATTTCCAGGTAGGGGGGGTTATTTGATTATTTAAAATTATTTAAAACTAGACTTTCATTTAATCACTAAAATGAAAACTAACCTTTTGTCACAAACACTAATTTTAATATTGGAATAATGTTTTGTAGGCGCAAATCGTTTTACCTAGTTAAATTCAATAATTTGATTATTTTCTCATTATAAATGTATAAAACTAATTAAATTCTATAATTCGTCGAAATTATTTTTACTAAGAAATACTAAAATTGTGGCTTTAATCTGCGAGTGGCCACCAATAACTATCATACGGCAACTCTACGCTATCATATTTTAATTAAAAATAAATATAAAAGTAATTATTTTAATTAAATTCTTTTCGACTAAAACTAAAGAATTAGTTTTATATACATTTAAAAAAATGTAATTAAATTAATAAATTTAACTAGGTAAAATGATTAGGACCTACAAAAACACTAATCCCATATAAAAATTAGTGTTAGGGACAAAAAGGGTGTTCTACTAAAATGTTTGATTGAATTAATAAAATAAAACTAAAAAAATTTTAATTATAAAATTATTTCGAGTATTAGGACACTAATTTGCGCTACCAGGAAAGTTTCAAGTATGAACCAGATGGTTTTTAAAATAAAATCTTAAATATTAATAAATATGCATTAATATATGCATCACTAGATTAAGCATAATTAAGCATGGTTATTACCAATATTATGAATAAAATTTTAAGAATTTTATGTTTTCGTTGGAAAAAATCTATTTTCGACTAATTTTGTAATAATTTTCACGAATTTGTGATAATTGGTATCTAATGTTTGTGTAGAAAAGATTCACATATTATGTAAATTATTGAAATCATTTAAAGCTATAATTTGTGAAATCGGGGGTTAATTGTAGTGAACGTAATGTGTGAAAAGTGTGGTTTAGGGAAGAGATGATTTTGCTTATAAGGCTTATATTACGGTATAATATGAATGGGTTGGTTCATACGATGGATCACTGGTTGGTTCAATGGTTTAGTAAAACATTGAAAAGTCGTGGAATTGGGTGACTGTTTGTGGGATGTGTCTAATACTGGGAAACGTCAGTGAGAAACAGTTCCATCCGTTCGTCGCTTAGGCTTTTGGTGGTTTAAGTATTGCCCACCAATACCTCCAGCAGTGCCTACAACTGCGCAGCCCTACCACACATTGGTTCGACACCATCTAAACATATTGAAGAAGTGCACCTCCAATACCTCCAACACAGACTTGGATATCAATAGTTGAGTTGAGTTGAGTGGTAGACCCGCTGTTTGTAAAGCCTGTCGAGGCTTTGGGAGGAGTTTTCACTTCTTATTTCGTTATATTAAAGAACTTAAAAGTATTTCATCGCAAAAGCAATGTATGGCTTAACAAACGTCCAGACAATTAAATTGAGTCCTTCTCACGTCACCGACGCTACCACCAGTGTTGTCGGGGTAGGGGTCGGAGTTGGTGTCGGACAGCATCAGCCCAACCATCAGACATTCGCTGCGCAAAACGGGTATGGAATGGGTCACCCGCCACACCCCCACCATCATCACCATGGTTATGCCGCCAGAGATTTTCTTTTGCGTCGGGACCCACATATGCCTCCTTTGGCGGGTGGCCTAACCCACGACGCATTGTCTGCAAACAGTGTTCAGCCTCACCCGACATCAATGTTTGTGTCCACATCTCATCATTCAAATGCCGACACACATGTATTGTTCCCAAGTCTGGACCATCACCCGGGTGCTCACCACCCGCCTCCACACATGAACGGTCAGATGCGTCTTTCACTGCCCGGCACTGATATGTACGGCAGACCCGATCATAGTTTCAATCAAACAACTCGTAATGACCATCACTTGACGGGTCCTTACGGACCGATGAACCCAATGGGACACATGAATCATATGAATGCTATGCATATGAACCACTCAGCACATACTCCGGGAGCCTTCTTTCGATATATGAGAAACTGTCCGATAAAACAAGAGATGACATGTTTGTGGATAGACCAAGAACAGTCCAGTCCTAAAAAGCCGTGCAATAAGTCTTTCACTACAATGCATGAAATCGTGACTCATATAACTGTTGAACACGTGGGCGGCCCCGAGTGTTCTAACCATGCTTGTTACTGGAGTGACTGTGCTCGCAATGGGCGCCCATTTAAAGCCAAATATAAGTTAGTCAATCATATCAGAGTGCATACCGGAGAAAAACCATTTCCCTGTCCGTTCCCGGGATGTGGAAAAGTGTTCGCCAGAAGCGAAAACCTCAAAATCCACAAAAGAACTCATACGGGTATGTCTTCTCTTATGTCTTATGTATTGTTTGAACAAATTCTGTGACAAATAGTGTTTTATTCAAAACATTTCTATTATTTATATTTAATTCTTTAAATTCTTTTTTAATGTCTTATTCTGTGAGTTATGAAAAAATGCAAATAAATGTAGAATCGATAGGAAGGGGTCACTTAACATATTAACCCTGAAAACCACAAAACATAGCAATAAATTAACAACAATTGAATTGAATTCCAGGAAGTTGTTAACGAAGAGTCCCCATATGAGTGGCAGTCCGTATCCAATCCAATTGCAATCAGGCCTTAGGCCTGGCTTTCACTGCATATGTTTCTCAGAAGTAAACCCTTGAGAAGAGTCAGAGCCCACAAATAAACAGAGATGGGTAAAGGGTCCCACTCAAGGGGGTTAAAAAGAGTGTATTTTCAAAAGGGATAAGAAATAGTCCATTTTTGCCGTTTTTAGAATATTTTATGCAATTTTACTTTTTTTTGTTAATTCTTAGCTTTTTTTAACCACTTTTTGCTTAAAATAGTCATAAAATTCAAAATATGATTTACACTTACAATTACACACTTTGTTATACCCCCACCCTGTGAGCCATCCCTGCAAATAACCAAAATAAAAGCATATTTAGAGAATTGTGTATATAATTTGGAATTCATTTGCATTTAATTTAATATATAATAAATTATTCATTTGTTTTGAGAAATACATAGATTTAAGACGCGATGCGTTGTCTGACAAATAGTCATATGTTATGACCACTCATTTGTGAAGATATGCTTTTAATCAGAGAAGGCGAATGGAGAGGGGGGTCATTAGGCATATTTTTTATATTTACCAAGAATTGCCAGACTCTTTGTCTGGTCATAAATTGATTTTTCGGAAAATTAAGGAATTTTTGTTTAAAAAGATTTAATTTTAAATAAATTTTAGCGTTTTTTGGGTTACATTTGACTGAAATTAGTATTTTTAGAGTTAAAAACCAAATCTTAAATTTTTCCATAATTTTTAGGCAAAAATTAGTCAGAAATGACTAAAATTAACCAAAAATGCATAAAATGCTCAGAAATAACATTTTAAACACTTTTTAGAAAATCCAGTGTTAAATCCCCCCAAAACCTAAACCTTTGTCTATCCCAGCATTTAATTTAGACTAAGATATTTGTTGTGGTCGATGGACCGCAACACAAGTCTAATCGATGGCCTTATTTTAATACAAAAGAAATTTTAAATTATTATTAGATTTAGAATTTTCAGATGAAATGTCTTAAGAGAAGGCCATCGATAGTAGAAAAACAAATTTTGTGATTTATTATGTGATTCGATCCTAAAAGTTTGAGCTATAAAAATGTCGATTTGACTCTTCAATGTAAGTCTTAAATCGCAATTATTCACAGCACCTGACATGTGTCATAAAAGTAGACAACAGCTAGTAATTCCCTCATTGGTCTAGGGCATTTTAAACTCGCCCTACAATATCTTAGACAAGATTTTTAATGTTTACTGAGGAGAGAATACATGTGGCAGTTCTTAATGACTTTCCTTTCGAAACAACAAAATTTTATTGCATTTCACTGTATTTCTAGCATTCAGTCAGAACTCATCTAAAGTCACTCGGGTATAGTCCCTCTTTAAGTAAGGCATTTCAAATCACCGTCTCTTATATGGAACTATGTTTTCAATAAGTAATCAACCAGGTTTCCATTTTAGGGGGTTGAGGGCTAGATCCCAGGCTAAGAGGGAAATCAAGGAAAAGCATTTTATTTATGGTTCAAAACTGAGTGAAATTTAAATTTGTTTTATTTGGAAAATTTTTAATTAGTTTTCATTTGAAATATTATTTTTGAATTATATTATAACCAAAGAATTTAAAAAAGCAATTATAAAATACGACACTTTTCTTACAATTGAAACAAACTCTCATTTGGCAATAAATATGAGTTAACATAAATGATATGTTTTTTTTTTTGGTTAATGGGTCACAATTGCAAAAGAAGGCCTTCTTTTAAGAAGTAATGTCTTTAATTAGTTTTATTTTAAATATTTGACTTAAGTTTGAAATATGACAGTTGTTGTAGTTATCTGTCGTTTTATTATTATTATTATTATTACTATTATTATTATTGTGTTAATCCTGTTTATACCTTGAGTTCAGATATGGACCATAAAAGTGTAAACAAATGAATGGATCGCTAATCAATTTTATTGTTAAAGTGTTTTGAGAATATATGACTGACTGTCACTTCTGTCACACTATTCACTCACAAATCATTTGGGAAAAGAGTGCACTCGAATCGGCTCACACTTAAGCTCTTCCAATATTCAACATTAAGAGAAAGAGTAATTTGGAGGTCATAGAATTGGTCCTAAACAATATTTAACCTTGCAAACACTTTAGATATTACAATTATAGTTATTCTAATTCTTAAGACCATTCGGTGATAATCTTTATATTTAATAGTTTGGATACAATGAATGACATATTTGAGTCTTTAATAAATTCTATTTTTGAATCATTTCATCAAATTTTAATTCTCATAAGAATTCAATTAAGTTAACAGATGTTTGTCTTCACACAAAACCTTTCCATGTCTTTCAATGTTTATATATTTTTCTCATTTTGAAATGATTTACAATTTTTTTTCAAAATGTTTACATCAATTGTTTTGAAATGGATTTTGTTTGTCTGTGATTTCCAAATCCGACCCTTTTCTTCATAATTGGCTCAATAGAAGAAACTGAGACTTTCACTGAAATATCATTTCCAATAAATTAGGTTTGAAATAATCGATTCTTTTTCCCAAACAATTTCTAGAACTGAGAGTCAACTCTATTGACTCAATTATCGTATAATAGATATAGGATTTCATCAAAAATATTGAGAGTGTAGTGAATCTGTCGATTGATTTGATAAAATCAGAACTAATTTAATAATAGATGTCATCGAATAACACGAATATCCACTTTTCAATTAAAGCTATATTTAATTGTTTAATCAGTATAAAAGATATTTAACAAGATTGTTTTATTTTATTAAACTTAAACGTATTAATCAAAGATTGGGAGATCGATGGCTAAACCGAACGCCATTTATTCAAAATAACTCATAGTTTGCTCGTCGGACCCCCTTTGGATAGAGTAATCTTATTTGGCTCATTGGACTAAATTGGATCCTAATCAATTCAATCAATTATACCATTATAGCATTATATTTTACTATTCTCTCATTGCTTTCATATAATTCTATTTCCATTTGATTTAGTCATTCAAATGGTTTTAATGCCTAAAATTTATATATTAATCAACAAATATATTATATTTAGTTTTAAATTTGAATATTTTAATGAAATGTCATTTCAATAGTTTTGAAGAAATTCTATAGAGTTTTGATAAATAATTTATTACATTTCGGTGTTTTCGGTGAATATATTTATTGTCGACTATTTATGTAAGTAATGATGATTTGATAGGAATTACTAGTGATTAGCACCCATCACATCCTAACTTTTATTTATGAATAAACGTTTGAAACGTTTCTGTAAAACGAAATGAAAAATACAATAGAAATAAAAGTGAATGAAGTTTTGTGAGTATCGGTCCATCCATTCATTTGAAGACCAGTTGCGATGTATTGTATGCAAAATAGTAATCGTCTTATAACGGATTAGTCATTGAATAAGAGATTCGTAACGCGTGTTTCACATGAAGTGCTACACATTTATGAAGCACTCGATTCACATGTGATTCAAATTGCGATTCCAATAAATCAATTGAATATATCGTCGATAATACACACACTTTAATGCTTTTCAAATGTGTTTCAATGCGTTTCAAAGTGAGTGATCCCTCAAAACATGTTCTCTACTAACGATTCAAATTCAAATAAACACCAAATTAATGGTGTATTCACGAGATATTTCCCATAATCTTATGATTACCAGTTCTTTAAATAGCATTTCTAAACTATTAAAATCGTTTGTTTGGTTTCAATTTTAATCAAAGTATTTTGTCCATGGTGCAGTAGTAGTGCATTAGTAGAATCTCTAATTTTGTCATTATATGGTTAAAAAGAATGAGATAATTGAGGGATATTTTCAAGCATTAAATGATTATAAATTAGTTGAATAAAATGCAATTAATTTGTTAATCGACTCTTTGATATGACTTTATATATGTATAGAACTCTAGTTTTAAACAAAATTTAAATAATTTTTTGTCTAAAAATTTATTCCAAATTTGAACTCTAATTAGAGGTTATTGTTGTGGAACAGTAGTAGCAGTAGTGGAGAGGATGTGTTCGATGTAATGATTAATCGATAGATTTCTAAGCGCTGACAAAATGATAGTACACTTGGAATGAGTGAATCGCGAACTCATTTACTTGTATTGCAAACTGAAAGCATAAAAATTTAGTAACACTAACACTGACTTTCAATACAATGAGTTGGAACGGAGGCACACCCTCTTTGACCATTTCATCCGGCAATAATAGGCAATGCCTGCTATGCATGCTATGCCTCTTTTGAAATATGAAAACCCCATTCATGACCGGTTTGTACTCCACTACTATACCAAAGCTGTATATGTGTTAACTGCACTCTTGGTTTGGTCTGAGACTCATCCATTCCATCCTCTTTAAGCGTTGAGGACTCTTATCTCCCCTCACTTTCTTAGTTGTGGCACTTCTTTATTTTTACAACTCTAAAACTGCAACACAACTTAAGGCACAGACTTAAGAAAAGTTGGTGCAGGTGTTAAGCGAACTTGTATTTGAGGTGAGAGGTCACCCAAGCAATGAGCCAAACACACATTCTGACATTGCATGCAACACATCCTAACACATCCCATACATCCATTTCTAGAGTTCAATAATTACTGCATTTAATGCGAAATATTTTGCGATTTTAAAATCCATTGAATAAAAAGTCAACAAATTTTCATTAATTTTTTTTGTTGATTTAGGAGAGAAACCCTTCAAATGCGAATACGAAGGCTGTGATCGAAGATTTGCCAACAGTTCTGACCGCAAAAAACACTCTCACGTCCACACAAGTGATAAGCCATACAATTGTAAGATCAGGGGTTGTGACAAGAGTTACACTCATCCCTCTTCACTACGGAAACACATGAAAGTTCACGGAAAGTCTCCGCCGCCAACGGGACCGCCCGGTTCTATCAGCTCTGGTTCTGGTTATGAAAGTGATGGAACTAATACTAACAATAATACAAATCATATGAATAACAACACAACTAATACATCGGTTCACTCACACTCTCATAACAACTCTTTTGGTTCAAACGCTAATAACGCGAATGCAGTCAATATCGTAACCAATAATAACAATAATAATAGCATAAGTTGTATGACTACTACTTCGAGCAACGGTCCCACTGTATTATCGCCATTAACTCAGAATAATACAGTTTTAGCAACTGGACATCACACGCATAACTTGAGTGAGTGGTATGTCTGTCAATCGGCTGCTGGGATGCCGACACCGCCGAGTAATGAACACTCGCCAGTAGGACACACTGGGGTACTTCATCATCATCACCATCATTCCCATCATCATCATCCACATCCACATCTTCACGCAACCGCCTCCTACTGACAGCTCTAAAAATGATTTGACATTTCAATTATAGAATCTCTTCATTTTCATTGTGTATATCAATCATCAGTTAATTTCGGTTAAGACTCAGTTATAAAAAGGTAGGCATTTGTCTATCATTTCTTACGCATAATTGACTTAATTTACTCCAATTCTATTCAATTGATTCAAAATTTTAAGTTAAGATTTAAGTCAATAAAACGATTGAGAAAATTCTTTAGGACCTGAAATCTCTTAACGATAAATATGTTATTATATGTGATATTTATATTATAACTTATTATGAAATCTATAAAATATTTATCATTCATTCATTTGAGAGCAAAGCATAAATGAAAGCAATGCATATCTCTTGTCATGAAGTTTCAAATGCATGCCTTAATTCAAATTCAAACCATTTTGTTGTCTAATTTAAGTATAAATTGCTTTTTGTAATTAAAAGTAAATAAATACCTCTGAAATAAAATAATTACTTAAAATAAGTTGCGCTCAAAATTGTTTAATCGACTAATTGCTAGATATATGGCAATCGTTCACAAGTGATAAGCAGTTGATCTAATCATTCAAATTGTTTGTATAATTTTGTTGTTCAAATTGTTAACATTTTTCGTCGATCTATTATTCATCTGATTTTGTGTAATGAAAAACAGGTTAAGTTTTGAGAAAATATTGTCGTTTGAATGATATTTATTTGAACGAATCATTTGTAGCACTACTTGAGATCAGACAACCGGATGAACTCATATAAACTGATGAAAGCAAGAAAATAATGATCTGTGAATAAACTGATCACTAAATCAGTACCACATGAGATGTTATCACAAATAAAGTCCCAAAAATCACTAATAATAGCATTTATTCAGATGTGGGGAAACGTACCGATCAATACCTGATTTTGACGAACATATGCCCACCAAATGCGCTCTAAATATACACTAAATTCAAACCAAATGACAAAAGAATATTCCAAATGTCTTATAAACAAATATATCAAATGCTTATCAAAATTATATTTATTCCAATATAACTCATCATTATTTTCTCGTTTATTTTAAATCCATTAACCAAATTAACTCAACTATCAACAACATTACTAACAAAAACACTAAATTATTCATCAGGGATATATATAAAATAACTAATCTCTCTCTTTCTCTCAAAAATTACATAAATTCAAATTTTGTTTAATATTTATTTAAACTCATTATTTAGAATTCATTGAATTTATAGAATCATTGATTGACACACTTTTGAATTAATGTTACAAATAATGCAAATAAGAAAACAAATCATTGATTAGACTCTCAATTAAACAAAACTATTTTTTCAAATTATAACTAAACAAATGAGAAAATTATCATTTAGTGCCTACAGAGAAAAATTTGGGTAAACCCTCTATTAAACTCAGATTTACCCTTTCCCTCATAAGCCACAGAGAAACTATTAGGATTATATTCTAAAGAAGAGTTTTAAAGTTTAATTTATTTAAATAATCGGAAAAAATATCTTAAAATTTATGAAATAACCATAAATTTTAGAAAATATTTCCTTTGTTATCCCAAAAACAGTATAAAACTAACAAATAATTTCAATGACAACATTTCAAAATGTGTGACAATTAAAATCAGGGATGGCAAATATTTCAAAACACCCCCCCCCCCCTGTAGCCGAGAATTTGGAAAACTTAACATTACTTCTATGGACAAGCACTAGGTCTGTTGAGGTTTTTTGGCTTCCAGGGGGGGTATACCCCCTGGAGATCGAGGTCTTTTGCCATCCCTGATTAAAATGTTGTTTTGATTCATTTAAATATATTTAAAATAATTAGCATGTTGCATTTTAATAATTTAGAACAATCAGAACTAACATTTTATAAATTTCTAAATTAAATGATAGTTGTTTTGAGTCCTAACATTTGAATTCAATCACTAAATATAAAATACTGGGACTATCTTTTTGTCACAAACACTAATATTTATTCATTTAAAATGAGAAAATAATCAATTTATTAAATTTAACTAGGTAAAACGATTAGTGTCTGCAAAAACATTAAAATCTCATATAAAAATTAGTGTTTGTGACAAAAAGATACTTAAAATACTTTCTGTTTGTTTTTCTAACTCAAAAGGATTCCCCAAATTATTGATTAAACACTTCGAACCACTTTTTAAGACTTGAACCTTTTATTATATCCTGTGCAGTTCTTAAATCAAATGATTGATTATCATGATTTAAAATAGCAAGGTAAAAGTAAAGTTCTCAGGTAACACTGTAAACTCATGAGAGATAGAGAGAGGGAGAGAGAGAAAGAGAGAATTGGTTGGAAATGCAATACTTTATAATTGGAATTATATTAGTTGTTATGGAGTATTAGTCAAATAGAATTGATGTAAGAAATGAAAATTTATACGATTTTCACGTTTTATGCTATGATTTTCAATTGTGGGGAAGTTTATGAGTAGAGTATAGACATTAGAGCCACCAGTGGTGTTGTGACCATTGGCTGAGGCGGGGGGTTATATAGATTCATACAATCGTGAATAGAGTCTCAGCGGGCTCTCAGTGCTTGTCTTTGTGTCGCTGTATTCCCATATTGGACGGCAGCTGCGTTTACGACAAAATTGTCCGCATATTCTGTTCTCTCTTTTCTTCTTAACCATAAGATATAAACAGAGACTAAACGTCAATGACTTGCAAACAGAGACAGAATTACAGTTTTTGCTATTCTTTTTGTGAATATATTTTTTAAAATTATAAAACTATAAGTATTTCTTAAATCTTAAGATTTTGACGAAATCGTGATCTTTGAGTTTTGGTCGCAGCGGTCGGTATAAGCATAAGATCGAGTGGTAACCAACGGTATCACCAATAATATGTTGGTCTAAATGGTAGTGAATTTTAGTGAAACATTTTTAGTAGAACTGCCAGAAAAAGTGGTTATAGAAAGTTAGGCCAACACTTAATGTTTGACATAAAAAGATTAAATCTGTTAAATATGTTTTGGAAAAAATGTCGTATAATCTATTCTTGCCTTTGCTTTTGCAAAAACATAGATAACTCGGGGGTACACCGGGTGTACCGCCACTCAATCGCATCAATACTTGTATCTGAAAATTAATGAGAAATAACTGCAAAAGAATAAGTGAGTGGAGTATCACAAACACATCTATTAGTCGTTGTGTTGGACGCGGGTTTCCAATAATAGTCATACCTATAGATCTGGGAACGACTATTCAGGGAATTTTCAAGCGCTTTGCTGTTGGCCTTATCCAAGATCACATCAGTTAAACAGAATTGATAATATTAGCTTTGCATATATGGTAGGGCACAAGTAGAGCTATAATAGCATTTGTATCAGTCGTTGTGATTGTCATCTGAAAAATAGGTGTATCGACGAGAAAATATCTTATCTTTAAAAGGGATCTACTTTTTGAAAAGTCGAAGAATCTCATAGAACCTCATTCTCAGTACTAATACTATAAGTTATATACCATAAGCCCTGACTTCAGTTGTATTAACAAAAATATACGAGTAATGAATAAGTCAGAAAAACATGACTTCCTAAGTGTCTCTCAAATCCCGATTCTTATCAGATTTTAAATTGTTTTCATTTCATTTTAAATTCATATTTAAATTTATGATTCAATTAATATCAGAAAAAAATAATTTGTTTTTTTAAAATTCATAAAATGTTTCCTAAAATTCAATAAAAAGTTGTTGAAAATGACTCTTTTGGGAGTATTTATATGTTTGACAAACAATACTAAAGAGTATTGAATATGTGTTCGGACTCTATTTGAGTGAAGTCTCCAATATTTGAAAAGTACTTCTGAGTGCAAAAGAAAATCAACAGTTTTTAAGTTCAATACTAAAATATTATTCAAAAGAGAGAATTGGGTGCCTCTAAAGTAGGACAAACATCAGCTCAACTCAATTGAATTGCTCTTCAATAACAATATGTAATAACAATAGCTGTAAAACACGAATTTCAATATTATATATACAACACTCGATACACAAGACTGCACTCAAATATATTAAACGAATAATTAATATATATTTCTATTGAATATTTGAATAATTTGGTCTCTTATTTGTCATTTCAATGAAATAATGAGCATTTGATTCAAACCAATTCAATACTGTATTTCATTTATGGTCTCTGCTATGAATGAACTAAATTAGAAAAACTTTCATTTTTCGTTTGGAATGAGATCTCTTACGAATATGTCGACCGACTGAGGCTTCACTTATTTTTACTCTAAAGAAATCGTAAACATTTTATTTTGAATATTTTGCAAATTTTCTGAATAAATCAAAACATTTATGTATTCCTTACGTCCGAATTAATTGGAAAAATGTTTGAAACAAAAGTTAAGTCGAGTCTTATTCTGAGTCTTATTCCGAGTGAGTTATTTTCAAATTAATGTAAAACTTTTAAATGCATTCAATTCTTTCGTTTTTTCACATTAAGTAAAGCAAAAAACTGGTTATGAAATTCATGGCTATATTTTTTCTTTTCAAAGTCAAGTGACATAATTCTCGACTAATGCTTAAGAGATTTAAATTGAAATACGGATATCGTATATTTGAAGCCTCGAACCAAAGGATGGGATGACTGCCCACATAATTGTGAAACCATTTACTTTTGCGATGAAAATATTGAGATTTTAAATAGTTTTTCTTAGAGGCGAACATTTATTTTATTTTAAGCCTTTAACTTATCTTTTAAACTGATTGAAATGGAATTTTTCACAGTCACAAGTTGTGCATGGTGATTGCATGGTGATTGCATCTCTCCTACAGCATATCATTTATATAAATCAGCACTTATTTCAAACATAATAATAACCAAAAATTAACAATTTTTTAGATAAAATGTCATTAAAAGCTTAAAATGTTATTTCAATGAGTTTTCAAAAGTGTTTTAAATCGGATATTCTGTTCTACTGTTGTATTGATATATTGATATATCGGTAGAAAAGAGGGAAACATTAAATGCTTTGATTATCTCTGGCTTTGAATAAAAGACGTTAACAATCGGAGCGCATATATTATAAGAGCCAACGAATAAGTTATAAATTGTTTAATATTATTTTGGCACCAAAAGTGATGAATGTCTCGCCTGTATTATAAGAATGACAAAACCTCTGTTCGTTCAGACCCGCTGAGAGAACGTGTCCTCTTTGGGCTTCAAAATGCTTGCAAACGGTGTGTATTCACAGCACATACACTCTGTATAACACATTCAACGCATTCACATCTTTCGTATTAATAACTTTTGCCAATATATGCACAAAAAGGAGACCTTTATTCGGGTTCTAAGAAGTGAAAGAAAGAAATAAAAGGAGAGAAGAGATTGGAGAGGGAGAGAGAGAGAGAGAGAGAGAGAGAGAGAGAGAGTGAGAGAGAGAGAGAGAGAGAGAGAGAGAGAGAGAGAGAGAGAACACTAGAACAACAAAAGAATGTAGAGATCGAGGACATAGTTGGCAATATATAATGGTCTGCGACAAAACGCTTGAAGGCAAAGGCAAAGGCAAAGGCATTGCCATCATTGCAACCATTGGCAGTACGAATACTATTACCGCTGCCATCAGAGTCAGAGTCATAGTCACTACCAGACGATAATATATGCATTTCTATGCATTCGCAAAGCGTTTCAAAATATGCTTTTGTACTGCACTGGAAGTTTAACAGAATTGGAGAGCGTATCGAATGGGCCTATAATGTTGTGCCCCATCACACAAATGCTTGTTTGGAAAATAGACATCCAGTACTCATACATGGAGTGCACGCATCACTGCATCGCTTAGATGTGATGCACTTATAATAAACTGTACATCAAATACACTTAACTGTAGAGCACATGCTTTCAGTCAAACTTCTGAAGACTCGGATTAAAGTTGAGATGTAATACCGATCGGACTTTAGATGCAAATCCAAGAGTCATATCATTGAATGAATACTTGCCTCAAGACATCTATTGACTGATGTTAAGTTGTGAACACCACAACAGGCCATACATATGATGAGTTAGTCCTTCGCCCAAAGCATCAAAACAATGAATAAATAATAAGCCATTCGTTTAATATTTATAAGATTTGTTCAATAAATTTATAATTTAATGGTTTAGACATAATATAAGTTCAAACTATTGTTTGCCTCTCAAAGAATAGCTCTCAGATGACGTGATAGACATGAAAAGACACAATTCTTAGTTCTAAATGAATTTAGTCTCTGATCTAAAAATGTTGGTTTGAATGGAATATTTGAAACTCGAAACTCATCCTATAATACAGAAGTGTAGTCAAGACAAGAGTAGTGAGAGATTGCTGTCAGTCTTGTATAACAGTTATGAGTAAAATAACTACCAGAGAGTGAATGCGCCAAAAAAGCCTTAATCTAGTGGTGCATAGATTCGGTGATTCAGTAATTCTGGTTGCGATCATTCGCACAATTGTTGGCTTCACTAAAATTGGTGACAGAAAAGAGACTAAACGAGAGAAACAGTCAAAGAGAAAACGTTGAAAAAACAGGGTCTCAATGAAAGAAAGCACATGAAAGAGCGCTACAAAGCGACCACCGCTCCATACATTCATGTCAAAAACAGCTTTTCTCGACCCTTGTCTGTTAAATAAACTACCTTTCCCTTATGTTTTCACAGTACAAATCGGACTCCACCACACTATACACTTCTATACACTTCTTTGATAGCACTGTATTGTAGACTATATTACTTTCCAAAAGTATAGTTATCTGCAGGAGAGCTAAAATGTATCTGAACTCATGCTGGGTATCCTTATCGTCACTGACGTAGGAGTACCATCTAAATCAACAATAAGCTATCCATCGCTCAATTTTATACAATTAAAGCATTAGTTTTTTATTTCTTATATTTATATTTAAATTTAAATTTAAGAGTAGTTATAGTAGTTATCACTTCATTTTCTAATCGATGACAATACGACTTAAACTAACATTTCTTGAATAAATTATTGAATTTCCATAAATTATCTCAAATAATAACTCATTAAACCATTTCTATTTGAATTCTACCAATAATTTAAGTAATATTATAACTGACATAAACAACAACTCAGAGGTATATTTGAACTTATTTTGAGTTCAACACTTATCCACTAATTTGACTGATTATATAAATATTATGATTGATTATATACACATTATATATATTATATACATATATTAAGCTTATATTATATAAATTTAAAAACAGTTTCTTTTTATTCATTAATTATTCAATTGTTTTGTTTATTATTCACTCGATTTTACAGATTTCTCGAAAAAACTTTATAACAAATGGTTAAACTTTTCAAATAATTTGATAAAATGCATGCATTGAAAAGAGTGCGGACCTCACAAGTGAACAGAGATTTAAACATTGATTAGATCTAACACTTTTCACTTTCAAACCTTTTCGCTTTAAGAGAATTTAAAGTATTGTCAGCCAAACATTTCTTTTATCTTACCTTTCATTGATTTTCTAATGCCATTAGTGTTTGGCTCACAAATCGTTTAACAGTATTTGGAAATGACTCATATCTGAAGTTCTGTTGAAATTTTCACAATTTTTCATACATTAAATAAATGGTAGATTATATCAAATGCTCAAATATTTTTGCTAGAGTATTTTATCTTACATGACTAATGAGTTAATCTAGCAAAAATGTTTTCAATTTCCTTTTAGAAGTCATGAAAAAACTAATCAAAAGATAATTCATTTGAAATGTGGACACCATTTACATGAAGTCATACATTATATTTATGAGACATTATTTTAATATTTTTAAAGTATAATATAAATTGAAGTGAATATGAAATGACATCTGCTTTGATCAGGACTTTGGGAATCGGAAAATGGGAATTGATTTTCACTACAAACCAGTGTTTTTGTTGTTTATAAGACATATGCTATTCATTATGAGATGACAAATGTTTGAGAGTTAAAATCTGCAAATATGTGTACTTTTCAGTTTTGACAGTTTTCCAGTTGAGTCAAATCAGACACTAATTATTTCAACAAATTATAGCAAACATTTGAAGGCATTACTAAAATTCCTTAAGAATAATATGATTACATCATTTGCTTTAATAATTATTTCATTGAAAGTCAAACAAATTATTTTAGAGTCTATTTATATGGTTTCGACATTTTATGACTACAATTCAAATTTTAGAGCCATTACTGATCGCTTTCATAAAACTTTGCAAATAAATCTCAAATATATGAGTTCCTTCTGGCAATGAAAAGGCTAGCTAAGATAAAGCTAAACTTGGTAAGTGACCAAAATGATTCGGTTCAAACAGATGTGTAATTGAAGGTTTAAAATATTGTTAATATTAGGAGTTGTCTCACAATTTGGAGGCTTTGAAAGACGAGAATCGATGGAAATGTTTGGTGAGTAGTGCCTAAAGTATTGGTGGTCTTCCTAACACTCTAGTCATAAATGGCAACGAAATGGGTGTGTCGTTCGCCACTGAAACAAAAGTAATGGTCAATCAACGTCTGTCCATAACTCATCTCTAGTTAGTTCCCCTGAGAATCATTTCATTGCATTGAAATACTCGTCGGTATTATTTGCTCGACATTTGATGACTTCGAGTGAGGGCTTCAAACAATAGTAACAAAACAGACAAAAAGGGATTTGAATTATTTGACAATTAATTTATCGTTTAATAAATTGAAAACTCATCAGAAATATGTTCTAATTTGAAATAAACTCATTAATGAAAATATGAGTAATACACAAAAGTTGGTATAAATTGTTTTCGTTGATATAGAAAGCCATCAAAACTTTGGGTTATTTGAAATAAGTTAGGATTTGAAAAACATTTTCAGTTGGAATGGATGTCATTTCAATAAATTTTTTCAATTTAGAACTGAGAAATAAATAGAATGATTCTGGTGATTTTGGTGATTTACGGCCACCGCCTGTCCAATCGTTAGTTTAAATGACATTCGAGGCATACAAATAAAGTTAAGTCAAAGAGAGAATCCCTTCGGCTTTTCTCTGACTTCTAGAAAATACACTAAATATTAAACTTTAAAAAAGGAGAATAATAAGTGTGACAGTCTTGGCATAGACCCAGTCATAGCACAGTGAACATAACCAGAGCCAATATCTGGTCCCGCTGTTACCTGTCTAACGAGTAGAGAAAAAGAAATTTTTCAGTTTTCAGGTGGAAAACAAGTTGCCTGTAGTTTGTGTTAAGATAAATAAACTTAACATTTAATACAAGTTCTAAACTCCTTTTATTTATTACCAATATTTGAAAATAAAACTCAATTTTATGTTTCGCCGGATTTTGAGTTAATCAATGAGCAAAAGGACATACACTTAACACAAACTCATAAGAAATTATTTTAACTGCAATTCCTCTCCTATTAAAGTATATCTCATTCAAAAGGATTCTTCAAAACCACTGCAAAGCCTTTAAGGGATTGTTATTTAGTCAGAATAGAGTGCATAAACCATTCGGTTCCCAATATCTGTTTTTGACAGTTTTTCAGTTTATTTTTCATTTGCGCGCATAAAAAATTTCCTCCACTTTTCAAATGTTAGACAACTTAGAAATGTTGGAAACATTTTTTCATTTAATGAGAAATTTGTGGAGAAATCAAAATATAATTTCACTCATTTGTTAAGATTTATAATACAAGGATTGGCTAAACATTTATTTAAACTTCTCTTTAAAATGAAACTCCATTACATTAACATAAATGTGAAACATTCCTAGTTCACCTTTTAATGAAATGTGATTTTATAATTAAACTCTAAAATTTCTTTTTTATATTTTAGCAAATCTTTGATGAGTCGACAAATGTTTTGATTAAACATAAAATATTTATAAAATTATTATCATTAATATATTTACATAATCTTTAATTTAATCAAATAAACTGACCAGGTTCATTTTGATACTTTACATTAGATTTGTATACTATTTTTAATGTGATTGAAATTTATTCAGAAATTAATATTAATATAACTCTAAAATAAAGTGTGAAAAAGAAGTCCATTCCTCAACTGTTAGTAATCCCTATACTTTAACATTGCTATTACTAATGAATTTAATACAGGGTTGAGGAACGGACTTCTTTTTCACACTTTACCTTGTAAAACCTAAAAGGGAAGTCTTTGTCTAAAAATAAATCAATTTATGAGATTTTAGTGATAAATGAGAAATAACCCAATTTTTAATTGATTGCATCGATTGTTCTTTAAGAATGTCGACAATAATAATAATAATTGAATTTTTGGTTAAATTTTGGTACTTTCTTAGTGTTAGACTCACTTATATTTTAGTTTATTCCCAGTTTTTTTTGTTGGACACAAATGCTTGACTGCATGGGGTCTGACAAAAACGCTTTATATAATTCAGAATTATTTGAATGCGTAAAATACTTCAAACCAATAGATTTCATGACCTGAGGCTCTATTATCAAAACGGAACTAAATATTATAAATCGATAATTGTATGCACTCAGAGATCGATGCCTCTAATGTGAAGTCAAGAATTCTTTCTTTGAAGACCGTGAAGACTATGAACAAGAAAGTCATAGACTCGCTTAGACTGCGTGGCGGCCTCGGCGTAGGAGCTCTGAAACCCCACAGAGATTGAAATGAAAGTATAAGCAATAATACAAAACGAGAAATACTGAAACATATTCTAATACTTCATTCAATTCTATTGCTGTTATTATTATATTATTTTAATGGATTTAATGGATAATACAATTCAATATATTATTCTTTTTTTCGATTAATTATTGTATTTTGAAAAAAGAGAAATATTTGTTAATTCAATTATTTTTTCAATTAAAACATTTAATAACATTTTTATGAAATACAATTTGATATCATTTTTGTTAAACTGATATATATTTTGAAGAAATGATAAAATATATTTGAAAAAACATAATTCTCAAGAGTCTAGTGTTAGATATACAGTGCAGGGTCTTATGCAGGGTCTTATTGCCTCTTTTATATGACATGTGAAAGTTAAGAAAACAGGTTATTCTAAGTTTAGTTTTGAAAACTTCTTTTTTATAAACTATTTTTAATTATAAGAAGAACTAAGAAAACAAAACTGAAGTAAAAGCATTTCTCGTATTATTCAGTCATTTGACTCATGAATCAAATGTTTGCTAACTGTATGTTAACTCCGCCTTAAAAATCTCATCAATTCATACAATATTATGAGAAGACTCTTATTCTGAGCCAAAGACGAAATTAGTTTTTCTCGTTTTAAATAAATTAAATGAAATGAATGAAAGGCATCGAATCTATCGTTTATGTAATAAAATAAAATAATTAATTAATCAATAATTTGGAAACCCTTTCAAATGACTTAACATTTTTGAAGCAAATGATTATTCACAAAAGGTGTGGTCTATTGATGGAGAGAAGCCTTGACTCTCAACTAATTCACAGATATTGAAGTGAGAGGAGACTCATGTCTTGAGGGCATACAATACAACACTACTTGGAATTCAAAGAACGCATAAATGTTTTAAAATAGTTACAGAACTGACTGTAAAAATAAGCATAACTTCAGTACCACTTTTATATTACCTGTGCTTTCACTTAATTCTTCTTCTTTTTCAATATTACTTTTATTCGCAACAAATGGTTGAGAAACTTAAGAAAAGTACTAAATGTTTGATTTTCAATTAAATAAATGTTTGACTAAAATTGATTAGTCTGTGCTCTTGTCTAGCCTTTCGGGTGTTGCTCTTAGTGTCAGAGATGTCAATCATTAACAATCACTACACTATCAATGCGTCGCACAAACAAAAACAAGTTTAATATCGCTTTTTAAGAGATCTACAAAACTAATGAATAATTACAAGATTTAAACGATTAGATATTAAAATACATTTTCTTTTTTTTAGGTAAAAACACTTTAATTAAGAAAAGCTTTGAATTCGATATGAATTTAAATTTTCAAAAAAATGGGGAAAAAATCTTCTCTTTTAATTAAATCTGTTTTATGCTATCATTTAAACGATTCGTGACTAAAATATTTAATTGTAACTAATTATTAATTTGAGTTAAGACAAGTCAAGACAACAACAATACTTAAGTCAAACCAAATTTAGAATTTAAATTCGAGTTTATGTTTGTCTCATCTCTAAGAAAGTATTAAATCTTAAAATCATAAATTTGTTCAATCAATTTGAATTTTGGTCATTTATTTTAAGTTCGAAGGCAATTCAATGGATATTGTGAGCAGTGAGCAATGAGCATGCAAAATTGTTTGGGTGGTCTCAACTCTGGAACCTGACGTATATAAGTATCTAATAGTTAAATGAGAAATAGATTTGTGTGAAAACTAATTTGAAACTGAATTTAGAATTATAAGCGTTGAGAAATTGGGAGACAAACTTTTAATAAAGAAAACCAGTGAAGAGCACTACAACTTTAGACATCTCTGGATTGTAAGTCTTTATTGTAGAGGAAATCATCAAATATTGACTTTAGATATGTTTTGGTTGAGAAGAATAATCATATAATAACGTTATTCAATGAAAAATAAATATAATGTAAAAAATATCATAAAATATGAGTTTTAGTGTTTTGCTTCAGTGTTATGCCCAGTGTTATAGCCAGTGTTGTGCCCCACCCTATTCTAAGAGCCATTCCATTGAGAAACACTAAATGACATAAATATTACCAAAACACTTGTTTATGCTTTTGAGCCAAAGAACAAATAAGTATTCCATGCATTTCATGAGTCTATGCTTTGGATAGAGTTTGTAAACCAATGTTTAAAAGGGACTCATTTTTTAAAAATCTAAAAATGCGAACTCAGGTCAGGTCAAGGAATTTCAAATTTAATTAGTTTCTTGATTTTCACAAGACTTTAACTGATGTTATGTTTTCAAAATTGTCTTCAGATTTGATGGTATCGTTTAAATGTTCGCTCAAATAAATTAATCGAAAATTTTTTGAAATTAAGAAAATGTGATTTTGAAGAGAATTTAGGGAAAGAGAATTCATTTAAAATGAATTCATATTAGTTTCAAATATTGGGTTTTATTTATCTCTAATTTCATAGCTGTGAGCAACTTTTGCTACCTTTTTTGACTTAAGTGATGGGCTGTCCCTAACCAAGAAATAATTTCTTATCTGTGACTCTATAATGTAAGACTATAGGCGCGTGCCTTTAGTGCCTTCCTCTTCACTACCCCTGAGAATCAGTAGTTCACTACTTAATTACTTTTTCGTGGTTTCTCTTCTATTTCTTGTCTTATTGATGGGCGTATTGGGTGTCAAACACACATCAAAAAGCTATCAAACTCTTAGTCTCGACCCAAACTAACCATCAAAATGTTTGAACCAATGTTTGCCACAATAATAACACAAAATTGTAATTACTATTCTCTCTCTCTCTCTCTCTCTCTCTCTCTCTCTCTCTCTCTCTCTCT
>JAQIXI010000088.1:0-38246 GCA_034700165.1 Galumnidae sp. Gr-Ori-00277 | reverse complement strand
TAAGATAATGAATGTCTCGGAATACGGTAATTGTCTTTTTGTGTTAAATTTATATTAAATATAATTAATATTAAAATTAATGTTTTTTAGACAATTGGACGGATTATATGGCAGCCACTCATCCGCCACCAGAAGATAAAGAATCGTTTAATTGGGATTATGACATATATCCTGAGGTTGACAACAATGCCAGTCAACTGAATGGACAGAATTCACGGGAAGAAAACATTCAATATATGGGTCCACAAACCAAAAGTAATTATAATTACTTTTTGTTTTATTTTGTTTTAAATTAATATTAATTTATTATTTGTTTCTATTGTAGGACTGATTACTCGACATATCAGTTGTCGAAAAATGTCTCCTAAAAGTGATTTCGATGATAACAATGCCTTTAATCACCAGTTTTACGGTTCGGGACAATTGTTGTCATTTGTTAAATATAATTAACAATAAATAAAATATTGAAATAATATAATTTAAAGTCATTTACACTAAAAATAACTCAATTTTAATGCAAATTTGAACCTCTGATTCATGTCTAAGTGTTAAATTTGAACTTGATCAAAGTTTATGCTGTATATAAGTATACAATATCACGGTCAAATTTATATGAGTAAATCTGGGATATGACTAAAATGTTAAACATTCTAGAGATGCAATAAACCAACTTTAGGTTATAAAGGCTTAGATATCACTCATTTTCAGTTCAGATGTGATAAAGTGAAGAACAAAGAATTTAAATATAATTAAATTTTGAAATTAAAAGTATATATTATTTAAAGATAATAATTATTTAAGTATTTTAATAAAAGTTAAACCATTTTTGTTAATTATATTTAACATATATTTTTCCAATTTTTTTCAAAATACTGTCCGTTTCAGAGACCAAAACCTATTCTTGGTTAACACATTACAAATGGTTTCATTTCTGATGTTTGGCTCATTTTATGTTTTCGACATCAAATATAACAAGACTTCTGCAAATCTAATGGTTTTCATAGAGAGATGTGTATTACAATTACCACAAACTGCTTTAGTGGACGACTCTTCGCGGAATTCATCGGAAGACATACAGCAATCAATCCTCGACTTTACTCTTAAACCCGATAATTACTTTTGAGAATATTTAAAGACTTTCTTTTAAATTGAATATTTTTTTCTGATTATAACTAATTTCTATATAATATTTAATTTTATATAACATAACATTTCATATAAACAATTGTTTTTTATTTTCTTATAATAACTATTAATTATAATTAATAGAATTTTGAGAAAAACAATTTTTGACGAAATAAAATATTTTATTTAATATCAAAACTAAATTTTTTTATTCGACATAAATTTCATAAATAAATAATTTTTGTTAAATTTTAAACAAATATTTAATTTATATTAATTTTTATCATCAAATTTATGCAAAAATAAGTAATTATTTTAATATTTTTAATTATATTTAAAAATGCATTTTATTTTAAACATTGAAATCAATTTCTTTATTATTCAACAAAAATAAAATCCTTTAAATACTTTAGAAAACAATTCATATAATTTCTTAAATAATTTTAGATAATTATGTTTTTATTAATGATTTTATCATAACATAGAAATTGACGTCAAATATTTGTCTGCATTGAAATCGTCATCACTAAACAGACAACCAAGATTATGATTTTTTTAATTCTCAATTCTGAGCTTTCTGCAAGGGTTTAGGAGTTTTTTTAGGAGAAACACTTTCTGTGATTAAAAAATTGAAATTATGGCAGAAGTGATACGTTTTCAACAAACGGATCCCGACATTAAAGGATGGCTCTACAAATGGACTAATTATCTTAAAGGTTATCAGAAGAGATGGTTTGTTCTGTCCAATGGTCTTCTGTCATATTACAGGTCATTTAATGATCATTAAATTATTAGTAATTTTAACAAATATTTAACATATTTTTCAAATATTATTTAAATTTGTGTCAAACGTTTCAATTGATTTGTTGTTAAAAAAGACTAAAATTTGATTAAAAATAAATTGTTTTTTTGTGAAGGAATCCGATGGAAATGAGTCAGTCGTGTAGAGGAACCATAAGTCTTGTGTCGGCTGTGATTCACACCGAAGACAGTTGTAATTTTGTGATCGCAAACGGAGGTACGACTCAAACATTTCATTTGAGAGCTTCCAATGAAATTGAAAGACAAAAATGGGTGACCGCTCTTGAATTGGCTAAAGTTAGAGCCATTCGACAATTAGACTCTGAAGAAGACGATGAATATGATATTAATAGTGATAAAAACGAATTGCAAACCGTTCTTAAATGTTTGTCCTCTAAGTTGGAGACATTGCACACCTGCCACGACGTTATTATCAAACACGGATCAGCTCTTCAGCGATCTCTTATAGAATTAGAACAATTGGATAATCCAAACGATTCGCTCAACAAAAGCAAAGCAGTCAATGAAAGGGCGACTCTTTTTAGAATTACTTCTTCAGCAATGATTAACGCGAGCGCAGAATATCTTACTTTAGCACAAACTCACGCAAAGAAGTGGCAAAAACTTCTACAACACGAACACGAGTCTCGACTCCGATTAGAAGAATTAGTGGAACAGTTGGCTAAACAACACTCACATTTGGAACAAAGGGCTAAACAACAGATTAATTCTCCAAACATTAATCCAAACAATTCAGACGACGACGAGTTTTATGACGCGGAAGAGACAAACGCAGACTTTATCGTCACTTTTCCCGGAAAAGCCCATCGAATCAGTAATACATCAAATTCTCAAAAGTCAAAAGATAACCAAAACTCTACCAATTCTTCTACATCTGTGGTACGCGATTCTGAAGAGTCTTCTGGTAGTGAACAGAGTGAAAGTGAAGGCTGTGAGTCCGCCGCCGGAGTTATAACTCGAAAGAAGTCGCGGCAAAAGAATCTTAATCTCAAAGATTTGAATTCTTCAAATATCATCACAAAAGTAGTCACAGAATCAAATGATTGCGATTCTAACAAATCGTCGTCAACGCCGACGACACCCCTTTCCAGTGGGGACAGAGTCACTAATTTTAGTTCTGAAAATTCTCCAAAACGTTTGCGTCGCACAAAAATTCCTGAGCGCCCCAACCAAAGCCTCAATTTATGGTCTTTTATGAAGAATTGTATCGGAAAAGAGTTGACCAAAATTCCAATGCCCGTCAACTTTAATGAACCCCTTTCTATGCTTCAGAGACTCACTGAAGACTACGAATACGCAGACTTATTGCACAAGGCTTCCAAAGTAAAGGACAGTTGCGAACAGTTGACATATATCGCAGCTTTTAGTGTCACTTCTTATGCCACCACAAGTAATAGAACCGGAAAACCTTTTAATCCTCTTTTGGGCGAAACCTATGAATGCGACAGAACTGATGACTTGGGATGGAAGTGCTTTTCAGAGCAGGTCTTACCTTTTTTAGTTAAAAACAATTCTGATATATTAATTAATAGGTGAGTCATCATCCGCCAGCTATGGCCTCATACTGTCAGGGAAAGGGTTGGATTTGTTGGAGAGAGTTTTCCATTTCCAGTAAATTTAGGGGTAAATATCTTCAAATAACACCTCAGGATATCACACATTTGGAGTTCCAATCCTCTGGTAATCACTACACCTGGAAAAAAGTGACCACAACTGTTCACAACATAATTGTGGGCAAACTATGGGTTGATAACCATGGTGATATGACTATTACAAATCACACGACAGGTGACAAATGTCACCTTAAGTTTATTCCTTACAGTTATTTCTCGCGAGACGTTCCTCGAAAAGTATTGTCATTTAAATGACTGAAAATTATTTTTATTTTAATTTTAATTTTTAAGGTAACCGGTGTTGTCGTCGATAAAGAGGGTACTCCCAAATGGGTGTTACAGGGTACCTGGGACAATAAAGTTGAGGCCGCAAAAGTCATTAGAAGTCACGGCTCAGCTAAAGGGAAACCTATTTTGGAAACGTCCACTTCTAAGACACTTTGGAAAAGAGTTCATCCGCCGTAAGTACTCTTTTAGGAAATAATTATTTTATTAATCGTTGTTTTGAAACAGTCCTGAATATGAACGCATGTATAACATGACACTCCTCGCAGTCCAACTAAATGAAAGCGAAACGGGTGTTGCGCCCACTGATAGCCGTTGTCGTCCCGACCAAAGATTGATGGAAGAGGGAAAGTGGGACGAAGCAAATAATGTTAAGAGTCAACTCGAAGAGAAACAGAGAACAGTTCGAAGAGCTCGAGAAGAGGAGGCCGAGAGAGCAGCTGCGGAGGGAAGACCTTATATGCCTTACGAACCCATTTGGTTCAATAAAACGAAAGACCCAATTACTGGAAATCCCGTTCATATGTATAGTGGAGAGTATTGGGAGTGTAAAGAAAGACAGGAGTGGTCGAAGTGCCCCAAAATTTTTCTCGACTGAAATCAGTGAAGGCGTGAATTGGCTTAATTTCGGTGCCTTTGCTTTCATTAGAGCAACAAATTATTGGACTCAACGACCAGTTAATTGTCTCACAAACAGAAGAGTTTAAATGAGAAAAATTAATTTTTGCCAATTCGTGACAAAACTTATTCTAATAATTTTTGTGCAATTCTTGCGATTATTGTTTATTAAATAATAGTTATATTATTCTTATTATTATTATTGCGTTTAATATTTATTTCTTATTCGTTGATAATTAAACGTTTTATTATTAACTTTTATTTAATAATAAAAATCACTTTTAATAAGAGAGTTATAAAATTATTGCTCCAAAATTTAATTAAATAAAATTAGTTTAAAAGTTGAATCAAAAAAGGTGCTTGCTCAGCTTTATGCATACTAATAGTTCTTTAAGTATGATTAACTATTTTAACAAGTTCATTTATATCTAAATTTAGTTTTTTTTGTACTTTACTTTTGTAATTCAATGTCAGTAATAATTATTCTGTTTTTAAACTTTCATTAATTCTTTAGAACTTTATATAAGACAAACACTTAATTGAATTTTGAGTCAATTTTAGTTGAGATCTCATTATTTTTATTATTAAAATGTTTTAAAATTTGTTTTAAAATAAACTTTAATTTCCAAATAAATGCTTTTGTTTTACATTTGTTTATATGAGTGGATGTGATGTCCGCCACTCTTCTGACTCTTCGGAAACAAACATTTGATGAAAATATAAGCAAAGAAAGTCCACAACAAGTCATACAGTCGTAGAAACTTAAGGTATGTATTCCTTATGTCCTTTTGAGTCTATTTCTCAAATTAATACTTTAATTATTAAGATTGTTTTCTTCCTTATTATAAGCAAGGTCTAATAATAAATTGTATTAAGAAAAATTGATATCATTAGGTAATTGAAGTCTTGCACTCAAAATAAGGAAATGTCATTCAATATAAATAGCATTTCATTAATGATTAATAATAAATGAAATGCTTTTGTTTATCGAAAATACTATCATTTATTAGTGATTAACAGAAGTGAAACTTAAGTTCAATGAAATCCATTTAATTTTGAATCAAAATATAAGACAAGTAATTGATTTCCACTTAATGTCAAAAAATGTGTCAAAACATATAACAAAATCTACTGATTGTCACTTAATTTTGTAATTCTATTAAAGGTAAGCCTTTAATAATTATTTTCATTAATAAAAACTTCAATTTTCTCATAAAATACTTTTCATTTTATTCGATGAAATTATCAAAATTTGATAAAAACTTTGATAAGACTTTAGACTTAGGATTGACTAAATTGTCGGCTTTAAAACAGAATCAAATAAATATATATCTATTTATTACATCGCTATCACACGAAACACTCAAATATTTAGTATTTGAGTTGATATGAATTGGTTGGTAACCACTAATAGAATAGAATAGTCTTTGACTTCAAAGGTTTTGCCACTTCTAAGAGTACTTATTTACTGTAAATAAGTTTTTCACACCTTTACTGAGATATGATTTTATTGAGACATCAGTTATCAAAAGTGAAAACTTTTCATCAAAACAAACAAATATTTAAAAAATAGAGAATTTATTTTATTTTATTGAATATTCTATTCTTTGAGTTTCTGTCAATTATTAGGAATACATTTAAAAATAAAATTCCAACAAAATTAATGACTAAATAATAAATTTCTTAATATTCGAATCAATCGAATGCATAGTTTTAATATAAAGTGGGAACTGAACCGCTATTTAAGATAAAATTTATCATTAAATTAATAATTTCCACTCTTTTGGAGAACTTATTTAATGAAATGCTTATCAATTATTATGATATCGTCTAAAATAAAGTGATTTCTAATTTCAAATAAATTATTAATTAAATAATAAATTTAATAATAATATAATACGAGAAATGTTTTTAGTTTTCAATACAATTATTGCAACAATTTTTCGATGAATAAACTGTACATTAAGTGAAAGTAGTGTTCAATTAAATCTCAATTTATAGCGATTTGAGGAATAATTGAGAAACAAATGACACTAAGAGTGACACTAATAATGACACTAAGAGTGTGTCATTTTGTTGGGCGGCACGTGTCCGATATCTCCCACACTGTAAACAACGACATTACCACTTGGTAATATTGCAATCCACGTTACGCTACAATTATGTAACTGAAATCTAAGCCATGCCTCGGGTGGAAACTGAAGGGCCCGACAAACAAAATAGCGAATGACATTTGCGTGACACACCATTATTTCATAACTGTCCTTCGTTTGACTCGGATCTGCTCTATGGAAGTATTTTCGAAATGCAGCCTCTGTTCCAACAATTAATTTATTATTAATTGCGATAATAATTATCACTTTTCATCCTTTGCTTTACTCAAGTCATTAAAGAAAGGTATTTAGTAAGAGATAAATAAGCAATATATGAACAATATATGAATAATATACGAACAAGGTCATATTGCTATGTTGATTATCGATAATAAAATCAAAACATATTTTTACAAACAAAAACATTTGAGGTATAAATCCTGAGTTGACTCAAACAAATCAAAAGAAAAACAAATGCTTTGATTTTATTTGTTTTTTAGATTAAATGGGATTTTATTGAAGACAATCAACGAATTGACAAAAAAATGAGTGAAAGCAAAGAATGTGTAGAAATGTCAACAAACCTATTCTGGCCCCGTCCTGGAAGAACTGCTATTCAGTCGTTTCAATAAATTGAAAACAAATTTAAAAACTATTTTTTAAATGAAAGTCAAAGTAATGACACAAACCTTTGGTTTAGGTCTCCAGTTATGAGACGGGGGTTCGGGTTTTATAGGAGAGCCCTCTCTAATGAAGTCACAGCTATCGATCGGTATATTAGGCAAATGGTTACTAATGATATTAGCGGTTTGTTGTGCCCTGGTCATTGTTGACTGGATAATACGAGTGTAGGGCAGCGCTAAGTCTCTTAGTCGTAGTCCGACGTAATCGGCCTGTGATCGACCCAATTGGGTCAGAGTTCTTAAGGAGTCATTCTCTCCATTGGTGTTATACTGTCCGTGTCTGACAAGAATCAGATGTCGAGTTGCGATAGCCTTCGCTTTTTCTAATTTTTCGTTATAATTGTTTTCATCCCTTTCTGAGACTCGAAACGACCCCTGAATTGGTTTGACTAAAGAGTAGGGCTCTCTTCGATCCCAATTGTAGTCCCATTTAGACGATGGAAACACTGATCCGCTGTACAAATGGTCACTAAAATGATTTTGGATAACATTAGCGGCGCGGGCTTTGAATCCATCGGATTCGCCATTTAGTCCGCCTAAGAGTACGGCCGCCGCCGCTCCACAACCGGCCAAACCCGCAGCCAATAACAACTTTCGCGTTCCCCTCAAAAATGACATTTAATTTAAAAATAACTCAATTATCGATCGATTTATTAAATCAAATAAATTATTAGAAAATTTAAAAACTCATAAAAATTGTCAAAAAAATTTTGAGACCAAATGAGTGCCATTTTTAGAGAAAATGACACTTTTGGCCACTTTTTGTCATTTTTGGCAAAAACACAAACATTTCTTTTTTTCACAATTATTTCAAAACAATTAAAAAAATAATTCACTTTCAGAGCAAAGTTTAGAATAAAATAGCATTAAATGAGAGGCAATTAATTAATAAAAGTCCCGTTTATTCTTATATTGACTTCTATTGACTTCAATACGCATTCATTCAACACATTGTCTGCGTTCATAACTCACGCTTTTGAGTCAATTATTGTTCACAACATAAACAACAGGACATTAAACAGCGGAAGAGATGTATCTGAACATAAACTAACCCTAACTTTGGTTTAACCCTTGGAAACACTCCTATGAAGTGTTCACTATTTTTCAAACACTTATATTTTATTCATAAAATGTGTTTTAAGTGTTTTTTGGGACAAATATTTCACAAATTTATCGGTTAATCAGAAAAAGCGGTCATTTGATTGAATTTACGTAATTTCTTATAACTTGTTTTGGATTCAAAACTTATGGCAAAAATACTTGAGTTATGAGTTTATGGGAAGTAAAGCTACGATTAGCATATCTTTGAAAAACAAATGGCTTACATTGTTTTTTTGACTGTCTCTCACACAAACATTACGTATTGTTATTTAATATAAACTTAATTGTTGTAATTTTTGTAAAACTTCTCATCGATATTCGTTAGAAATAAGGGTCTAATAAGTTTAGATTTAATAACAATACGTAATGTTTGTGTGAGAGATAAGTGAAAAAACAATGTCAGACATTAGTTTTTCAAAGATATGGTTAACAGCTTTAATGTATCGATAAATTGTTGACATATTATGTTATTATATATTATTAATACATTTTAGACTCTTTTATCGTATTTTTAGTCAAACACTTCAATGTTTTGACAATCACTGCATTTAACCATTTTTTTCCAATCATTTAAACTAATGATTACATGAATTAAATCAAAGAAATTTTAATTTTAAGATCAAATTCTGGCTGAAAGCAAATCAATGGCTAAACAATTGCTTGGATCAGCTCAAGACGTTTGCGCCGACTGTGGAGCCAATGGTTTGTTGATTGAATTTTGAGCCCTTTTTTCTATTTATAAATATTTGTTTGTTTAGAACCGAATTGGGTTTCACTCAACAGAGGAGTTATGATTTGTGACGACTGCTGTCATATTCACCGAAGTTTAGGCCGTAAATCATTTAATACTGATTTGAGTGAAAACAAACTGAATCTAATCTAATCTGATCTCAGGTCACATTTCTATCGTTAAGTCATTAAAAAAGAGTGTCTGGCGTTCGACTCAACTCCAAATGATTGTTGAATTACACAGAAGTGGAGCCAATTCTATTTGGGAATACACTTTACTCGACCCTTTGACTGGAAAAACAGGACTCAAACGAAAACCTCAACCAAAGGATGGTTTGCATCCAAACAAAAGCGAATTCATTCGCTCTAAATATCAAAACTTATCGTTTATTAATCGTTCGACAAATAAAGAAGAGTCTGAAACCGATATCAGCGAACAGTTGCACTCAAGTGTCAGAACTCCTAATTTGAAAACCAGTCTCAGACTTTTGGCCTCCGGAGCAGATCTGTTCGTTATTTTCCAATTTTTAGTACTAAACCTAATATTTCCACAGAAATTATGTCCACAACGAGAAGTACAACTGTCCGCTACATATGGCAGCAAAAGCGGGACAAATATCTCAAATTGAATTACTTTTGATATACGGCGCAAATCCATCTGTCATTGATGTCAAAGGAAAGACACCAATAGATTACGCAAAAGAATCCAATTTTATGGATATTTATGAACGACTTGTGGAAAGTCAGTACGAGTTAAGCGATAGACTCACTTATTTTGTTTGCAATCGTCTTCCGGATCACAAGAATGGACAGCATTTTCTAATTCCCGAAATTGAGTCAAATGAGAGTTCGAAACTTAAACTTCAATCTCTTACTAATAGACTCTTTGAAGAGTTATCGCGAGATGTTTACGATGAGGTCGACAGAAGACAATTGGATGCTATCTTTAATGACATAAATTCCGAAAAAAGCAGTCAAAATGTCGAGCGTCAAGTCGTTCCCTTCCTTCCGGTTAATCCTAATTTCTCTTCGACTCGAAATCAGGGCCGACAGAAATTGGCGCGACTTAACCACAAAGAGTTCGCACAATTGATTGTCGATATTTTACTGGAAATAAGGCGAAGACTTTATGGACTGAAATCAATCGGATTTAGTGCTAAAAATGTGAAAAGTCTTAATTCAAAGAAAAAGTGTCTTAAAAATGAATTTTCTGATTCAAGTTCTGATTACGATTCTGAGCCCCTCTATGATAGCGTTCCTTCAGAAGAGGAAGAGATAACTACTGCCGGAAAAATAAAAAATAGAGATAATTCAGTCTTAAACTCTTCAGTTGTCGTAAATTCTTTGAAAAAATCTGTAACTTTAGATGAATACACTCTACTTAAAGATCAGTTGAGTCGTTCCGATTCACTGATTCAAGAGTTGGTTTTGGGTAATCAAGACATGAGATATGAAATAACGAGACTACAGATTATGGTTCAAAAGTTGATCGATGAAAACGCTCAGTTGAGAGCAGTTGTAATCCCTCGAAGTCAAACTCCTGTCAACAATAAAGAAATGAATTTAGGAGACCCTAAGAGTCCGCCACCAGAAATACTTCCTCGAAATGAAATTAAAAGCACTCCTCGACCGCAATCAATGTTTAACGAGAGACCGCCCGTACCTATTGTTCCAACGAAGGCGTCGTCGTCTTTGAATAATTTACAACAAAATAGTTATCATTTGAACTCATCATTTGTTTCTAGTCTTCCCAACGAAAATAAAACGGTTTCTAATCAAATGACTTTTCAATCACTTAATACTTCTAATGAGACAACCCTTCCATCGAATGACAGTTTTATTCGACCAAAATTTGTAACCAATTCTCCCACAAAAGAAGAAGTTTTAAAAAAGACGGAACAAATTACACGAAGAATACAAGAATTATTATCAACAGCTCAGGAGGGAAGACATGAAAAGTAAGATATGCATTCATTTTAGTTGAACTCATTTTTTGAACCATAGTTTCGACACCTGTTCTGAGAAAATAAGTACTGCCGTCGCGGAAATGATTAGTATATTCCCAGAGGTATTGTTTTTTTAAAAAAATTTTAATTCAATGAAATTTATGGCACTTTTTTCAGTCAAACTTCGCAAACGGAGAACCAATCTTTTCGGCTTTGAGTCAATTACATAGCAGTGCATTAAAATTGAGGGTTGAGTGCAGGTCTTCTTCTAATATTAGTTCAATTCCTCAACACTTACAACAAGACTTTCGTTTAATGTATCAGAAAGTGATAGAGAGTGCCTTCGAAATCGCCAAATCTGCCAAAACTCTGGTTACTCTTTTTCAATAGTTTTTGAATTTAATCACAATTTTTGTATTAATTTTTACTAATAATTATTATTAAAATAAACGACAAAATCCTTTTATTAAATTATTAATCTTTTCAATGAAAATCAAAACAAAACATTAAAATCTGATAATAAAATATTAGATTCAGTTCTTTTCGTTTTCTCTAAAAATCGTTTTATAAATAATTTATATTATTATAAATTTAATTCGGAAAATCACTAAAAGTAACAGTATTAAGGTAAACCCATATAAAGATAATTTTACAACACTTTTTGAGTGCAGAGGTTTTATTGTATTCTAATACAGTTTGGACCCGTTTTAGGTCAACTATCAAAAAGTCAATATTTGGTTTAAGCCCAAACGGATTGAGATCTCGAATCACTTATTTTATATTCAATTCTTATTAAAATGAGTTAATATACACCTAACACGGATATAGGTGGGAATACTTCTTAAATTGGCAGCCTATTTTACCTAGCTTATAGTGGGAATTTTTAAGTAAAATTTATATCACTTATTCTTTATTTTTTCTCTTTTATAGATATATAAAAATATTCAAAATCACCTTGTTATTTTTTAAGATTTAGTGATTTTCGTAAGGAATGCCAAAAATTTACAAATGACCTTGTGACTTTTATACAAATTGAGATATTTGAAAAATTCCAAAATTTTATTGTTCATACTTGTAAATAGAAAATATCATTTTCTGGGTTTTGCCTTGGAGCTAATAATTTTAGCATGATCATTTAAAATGTTCAATTTTGTATGCTTCCATAAAATATTCATTGCTCAAAAAATAAACAAGCTAATTCAATTTGGTTTAATGAAAAGTTAACTAGATATATTAAGCTAAAAACATATTTCAGGGTTTAAAAAAATATGCTTGTTGAAAGAAATGATAAGCCAAAACTCTTAAAATTAGCTAAAATAGTGTGCAATTTAAAGGAATTATTCCCACCTATTTCCGTGTTGGGTGTATATTTAATTCAAAATTTTGTTAAACGATTTGTTGAGTGAAGACAATTAACTTAAATCAGGTCTTGACTGTAATCAAATTCCTATTGAAATTTAATTATATTATAATACGACCCCCAAAACATTTTGCGAAAAACACGTGTTTTGTTAAAAGTCGGAGACATTTAATTAATTATTTAAAAACAATTATTTATTAGTCTTTAAGTGATAATTGAGTAAACAATGGGTCGAATCAAGAAGAAGGGTAAAAGTGGATCAAAAGTAGCGTTCATTACAAGAGGTCAGGCCATCAGAAGACTACAGCTCTCACTAAAAGACTTTAGGTTTGTTTCAAGTGTTATATAATTTTATATTTAATAATAAAATTATTGATATTTTAGGCGATTATGTATTTTAAAAGGTATATATCCCGTCGAACCCAAACACAAGAAGAAAGTGGACAGAACTGGAAGTTCTACAAACAAAACTTATTATTTGCTTAAAGATATTCAATATTTATCCCACGAACCAATTATTTGGAAATTTTGGGACTTCAAAGTCAGTATACTTTATAAAACTGTTTTTCTGATGATTTTTATTTAATTATTTAATAACTTTTAGATATTTATGAGAAAAGTAGTGAAAGCAAAGGGACGTAAAGACAGTGAATCAGTTAAAAGGATTCGAGAAAATAAGCCCTTTTATAAAGTGGATCATATCGTAAGGGAAAGATATCCCACATTTACAGACGCTTTAAGAGATATCGACGATGCGCTCAGTCTTTGCTTTTTGTACGGAATGTTCGGTAAATCAAAAGGTCTTCCCCTCGAAATCATAGAATTGAGTCGTCGTTTGACTCTTGAGTTTATGCATTATGTAATTGAAACCAAGTCTTTGCGGAAAGTGTTTGTATCCATTAAAGGATATTACTATAGGGCGGACATAAATGGAACGCCTGTGACCTGGGTCGTTCCCCACCATTTCGTATTTGATGTAATTAATAATTAATAATTAATTTTAATTTAAATTTAATTTTAAAACATTTCTTTTTAGCGCTTAACTGATGTCGACTTTCAAGTGATGCGAACTTTTGCTGAATTTTATGTAACGCTTTTGGGTTTTGTTAATTACAAACTCTATTCCACTAATTCTTTAGTATATCCGCCAAAAGTCAGTATAACTGCTATTTTCCATTCATTTAATTTACTCTTCATTTAAAGATTATCGACAAATCTATTGAAGAATCGGATGATTTCGAGCAACTGATGGCTGCCCTCAACACTCCTCTGACGAGTTTTAATAATTTGGACACTCAGTTGACAAAAATTGATGACTTCGATGATAATGAAGATAATGGAAATTCAGAACTAACTTTTCATCAATTGGTTAAATTACAGAACCTTTTCAAAGGATTGAAGTTCTTTTTAAACCGAGAAGTACCAAGGGAATCACTTGTATTTGTCATAAGAAGCTTTGGGGGAATCGTTTCGTGGGATAAAACACTTTATGTCGGCTCCACTTTTGACGAAAGCGATGAAACAATAACTCATCAAATCGTTGATCGCGAAAACGTTGAGTCAAAGTTTATGAATCGCTATTATATTCAGCCCCAATGGATATACGATTGCGTTAACGCAAGAATATTATTACCCCATCAACAGTACTTTATTGGGGCTACACTTCCGCCTCATTTATCACCATTTGTTGAGGAAACTGAAGGCGATTACATTCCACCCGAGAAATTAGCGCTCAAACAATTACAAGCAATTAATGAAAACCAGGAAACGGATGAAAGCGATAAAGAAATGGTTGAGAAAAAGACAGACTTTAAAACTAATAATAAACCTAAAGATAAGAGCGAACAACAATTTAAAGAAAAAGAAATGTTAGTAAAACCCGGATCTGTTGTCATAGAAGACAAACAAATGACTCTTCGAAAAGAAAAGGACGAAGAAAAGCGTTTGGCTGTTATGATGATCCCTAAGAAAAAGAAAAGACTTTATTCTAAGATAATGTTCGGCAAAAAGAGAAGACAAAAGGAAACGGAAAAACTCAAATCTAAACGAAGAGAATTTGATATAAAAACTAAAGATAAGTGAATAAAATGTTTGTAAGAATTATAAACAGAAAATTCAGATTAATTACAATTTATAGGAATTCAATTAAAACCATTTTTGTTTTTCTTCATAAAAAGTGTGTTTTCGTACATTTTATTCAACAAAAATAAAGCCTAAAAAATAGTATTTTGCGATCATTTTCTTAAGACAGCATTTAATGTCTTAATTTTCTGTTTTAAATATCAAAATTGAGTTTCAAATTGTTGTCAATAAATAGTTGTCTATTTATGGAATCTATAGCTCTCGTCTAAAGGCTTATTAGGTGAGCCTCACTTCAGGACATTGAGCTAACGGAGAGTATTACTCACAAAATTGTTGATTAAAACTTCTATTCTTACTTTTTTTAAGTATAGACATCTCTATCCATCAAAAAACATATGATATGTTACATATCCTTTCCATCCCTGACTGATAAGACAGGTATAAACTGTGCGAACAGTTTTTGAAGTAAAATTACTGCCAAACAATTGGTTTTAAGTTAATTACTCTTTAATGACTTCATTTCATTATTAATAATTACAAAAAGATTACAATTTTAGTGAGAATTAACAAAATGTTTGCCCGAATTGAAAACAATGAGTTAAGTCGAAGGCATTAATTACTGAATGCCATTAGAATGTCGTAACAATAAATGACAAACTAATCACTTCACTAAAGAAGACATTTTGTTAATAATCATTGGTTTCAATGCAGAGGAATACAAATGTCAATCGATTATAATATTAATTTTTAGTAGTTCTGTGTCGAGTGGCGTACGGCGATTGTCTACTCGTTTGAGAATTGTTGTCGTTTTGGTCATTTGATTCTTCCTTTACAACTGCGGACATATTCGAGGCTTCAGTTATTTGAGCGCTTGAAGTCGTTTGTAAAGTATTTGTCTAAAAATTTATATCAATTCCTGTTTTTATAAAAAGTTAAAACTCACGGTTTGAGAGCTGACAGTTGTCTGCGCGGCCGCTCTTATTGCAAACGTAACGGTTTGTGGTTGCGATGGAAGTGATGTTTGCAATATTGTCGGCTGACCCGATATTATAATACTTTTAGGAGTAACACTTCCAGATTGATTCTGTGCTGAAGCACTTGAAACCACTTGAATGTGTTTTAATGTCTGCTGATTGGCTCCAATTTGAGCCACTGCTAAGGGTGTGCTCTGTTGTGAACTTTCTATGGTTTGTGCGGTTTTCGATTGACTGACCGCCTGAAGGATTGATTGGGGTATTAAAGTTGCAGCGCTTGTGGTACTACTGTTTGCGTTTTGTGAGACGTGCTATCATTGAAACATATATTAATACAAATAATAGTAATAATTAATACTTACGATAGTGTGGGAGAGATTATGCGGTCCCATAACTAATCCCTGTTTGATTGCCTGTTGTAATTGTTGAACGGTGACAGTCGTGGGCACAGTCTTTGTTGTTTGGACAGTCTGTGAAGTCGGCGATGACTGTAATATTTGAAATGTACCGACGGGTGAACTTTGGATTTGAGCCATACTTTTGGACTGAGCGGCAATCGTTGCAGTCGTTATCTTTTGGGTGTTTTGTTGGCCTAAATTTGTTCGAAAATTAATATCAAAAGACTTACTATAATTTCAATCTTTATTTCGTAAATAAAGTAAAAATTGCAGTCAATTTGTCCTCAAATTCGAACTCAAACTCATCTTTAATTCAATCTTTTCTTTTGAAATGAATTCAAGAAAACGATTTTTTATTTCTTTAGTCTTTGAAATATATATTGAATTGAATTGAATTGAATTCATGCAAAACTAAGTGGACTTCAATTTATCTCTCATTCATCTAAAAATGAGATCCAGTGATAATTCGTTATTAAAGGAAAACAATGCAATTAATACCTAATTGTTGATTGAGTTGACTCTGAAGCTGTTGCTGTAAGACTTGAGTCGTCTGTTGGGGTCTTTTCTGTTGCAATAACTGAATTTGTCTCAATTGTGTCGCTGGAACTGACGTTATTGAACTTGAAGTCGAATTATTACTATTGGCGGCCGTCGGAGACATTACTTTAGTGACCGGAGACGTGAATATATTCATTCCCGTCATTGTTATCGGTATCGTCAAAGACTGAGTGGCCAATGGCTGCGATGACAAAGTCTTCACAAAAGTGACGGGATTTTGAAGTATTTGTGTTTGAGATTGTGATGACTGAGTTTGAGGGGAAGACTGCACAAGTATTTGTGTACCTAAATTACCTGAGCTCTGTTGCAATTGTTGTCGTTTTATTATTTGCGCCAAATGAGGGTCTGTTATGGTTCGCGTTATTATCTGTTGAGTCGGTTTACCGGTACTCGTCGTAGTTGTTATCCTTTGTTGTGTTGCTGTCATCGGAACAGCCACTGGAAGTGTTGTGACAATACTCTGCTGCGAAACTTTCAATCCAGAAGTGGTAGCAATTAATGACTGTGTCGTGTGCTGTACTCCGGGTTGAGTAACGGTAGCTGTTATCTGAAACCTCTGCTGTTGTCCGACACCTATATTTGACATCTGTTTCGTGGACTGAGAAATGGTTTGCATTTGTATTTGAGGCGTTTGTTGTCTCTGTATTTGTTGCTGTTGTTGTTGTTGTCGAAGAATTATTTGTTTATAGACGGGATTAGCTGTAGTCAAACGACCGGCTAATGATTGGCCTCCAATTTGAGTGACTGCTGGCGAAACAGCAGCGATCAATTTTTGGTGAGCCTGAGGTGTCAGTGCAGCCACTGATACAACAGAACAGGTTTGTTGTATTCCCTGAGGAATACCATCACTATTTGTGACATTTGTTGAGCCAATAGTTTGTGGATTGACATTGATTTGACTGAGTATTGGTTGGGGTAATGGTTGCGATGCGACGTTCACTTGTGATAAGGCCTTATTTAAGGATAATTGAGTGACAGAAGTCGTTCCTGAACTCATCCCTGGAGAAGAACCGCTCTTCAAATTTGATTGATTTATTTGATTGATTTTGGCACTGATTGCTTGCGTCAACTGGTGCTGTGCTGTCGGTATATTTGCGCTCTGCGTTAGAATTGTTTTAATTTGAGTGTTTTGTTGTTTCTGATGGATCTGTTGTTGAAGTTGTTGTCGGGCAGCCATTTGCTGTTCGGCCACAACTTTTTGCTTTTCTCGTTGTATTCTTTCTGAACGATTGGCCGCCACTTGTGTTGGAGTCAAGGGATGCTCCAAATCAATACCACTTTCAGAAAGTAAAGCGATATGTTTTGGATTTTTTGAAGACATGTTTACAAACATATGTTTAAGAGTTGGAGTTCTTTTGTTTGCGATTTGTTTTATAGTTTCGAATCTTTGGTTACATAATTGACTGAACGCTAAGTTGTTGTCTTCGCCCATCATATGACTGGTCTTCAGGGATCTGACTGTAGTAACAACAGGAGTTTGTTTGGGAACATTTGTGTTGCTATTTGGCAGAACTGTTCCACTAATAACAGGACCGGTAGTAGTCGGAACTCCTTTAAGTTTCTTCTGTTTTTGTTTGGGTGTTTCAGAAGTCACTTTCCCCTCTTCTCGCGGCACAATCGCCACTTCGTAGTGATAACGACACAACTTTGGAGATCTATAGTTACAACTGACGACATTAACCACATCTGAGACTAAATCCCAGTTAGGAATATGTGCCGGAGATATGTTTGACAAACTCGTCGGCAAATCCTGAAAATTCTGTAATACTTGAATAACAGCCCAGTCCTCATGAATAGCCCAATTAGGAATGGAATCCTGAAGAGGACCCCCAAACACCTTATGTGCGGGCGATGGCAATATATTAGAGGGGGGTAACAAACAATTTCCGCCCAAAATATTCAGGGCTCTATTTATGGCTGCATTTTCGGGTCCATTGGCTGACAATACTCTCATTTTCTGAAGGATTAGTTCGCGTCGAACTTTTATGATAGTTGTTGTGGGTCTGTCAAACAACGAACGCGGAATATTAAAGCCCTCTTCCTTTCGGACTTTCTGTTTGCGCGCTAAACACATAATAAATCGTTAAATCTTTACACTTTTCTAAACCAAAAACAAGAATTTGAGGCACTTTTCGATACAACTTATAGTTAGTCTGAGATATTGATTGTCATTAAAGACATTCTTTGAGATAATTTTTGACTTTTTGAAAATTTTTGGGTACTTTTTGGTCATTTTAAATACTCAAATAAATTGAATATAATTTCTATAATATTTTGTACTAATGTTAAGGGCATTCGTCATAAAGTATGGTAGTGTCATATATTCTCTATGGGTGATATAAGTTGACACTTCCATACTTAATGACGTACTTAAGGCCAAAAGTAATACTAATGATTACTATTCTATTCTATGCCTCACATTCTTTGCTCTTAATTAATAAGACAATAGTTTTACCAATAGTTGTGTCCAATTTTAGTCTTTTGTTGGACTCTTTTGGAACAAAAACTGGTGGTAACAGAGACTCAGAAATTGGGTTTTGTTCGTAAAGAAAACCGAGAGAATAATCGATATAAATATCGTTCTCGTCTTGTGGTGGAGTCGGCGGCGCCCATATCTATATCCAAATATGAGAACCAATTTGTTTTCGAAGACTAATAAAAGATAAACAAAGACTTACCGGCATTTGTTCGAAACTGTTGTAAGAAATGAAGACCTAAAGAAAGAATAGTTGATTCAAAAACTTTTGAAATATGTTTTGATCGCCAGAATTGCAAAAAATCCCATTTCTTTCGGTTGTAAATTATTTGAAGCACTAATTGTATGACTTATTTAAGAGTCGGCACTCGATTTATATAAAGTTTTGGTGCCGACTATTAAAGCACTAAAGACTAATGACAACCACCAAAAGAAATGATTTTATGCAAAACGGGTCACAAAACGCAACTATTCTTTTAAATGCATTTATAAGTCGATACGATTTTCAACTAATAGACACCAAAAACCTTATATAAGATCATCACAAGTGCTTTCAATTCAAATAATTTACACATAAAAGAAATGAGAGTTTAGTTTTCATTATTATTATTAATTATTACAAACTTTAAAATAAATTAACAAATAATATACAAATCGTCTAATTTTAGTATTCAGTTCTTAATTTAAACAAATTATACATTAATGGACGCAATCGTCAATTAATTAACGATTCCTTCGACCAGAATTCGAAACATTGGAACTATTGGTTTGATTTCCATTTTCTATTGGTTTCGAAGCGGTTCTAGAAATGGTTCGCTTTATGTGATTAATTGGAAAACAATTGTTTCCAATATTTTTGCTTTTATTAAATGATTTGTTTTCAATGGCCGGAGAGCGCGGCGAACGTCTTATTTGATTATTAGTTCTATCATTTCTCTTGACTTTTGAAGTCATATCTCTAATATTCGAGTGATTCACTCTATTGTTGACATTCTTTGAATTATTTTTGAGACAATTTTGGCGATCATTGTTTACATTTAAGTTTATGTCTGATTTTAATCGTTTTTTAACCTGATTATAAGCATCTTCTCGATGGCACACAAGTATAGGTTCTCTGTCCTCTTCCATGGCTTCCTCTCTTTTGAGAGCTTCATCTTTCTCTGCCTGAAGCCTCCCTAACTCCCACTCTTTTTTATGAGCTTCGATCTCCTCCTAAATGAAAATCCAAAAATTAAAAAAAACAAAAATGTCATAAAACAAAACCTCCGCCTGTTTTAGTTGTTCGAAAGATAGCGATTCCTGGAATACCTCCAATAAATTCATGGCATACTTTTCGACGGGTGATAACTATTTAATAACTTATCGTTAATATTACTGTTATCAACAAGAAGTAAGACCTGGTCAATCAGTTGATCGATTTGTTCCTCTTCGGGGCTCTTTTCTTCTTCTTTTTCGGTATCAATTGGAATGTTTTCATCGAATTCTGCGTATTCGGCCGCAGCTTCTGCTCGAGCAGTTTTAGCAGCAGCCACATCATTGTCCTCTTCGACAGTACCCAACGCCTGTTCGAATTGAGCCTCAAATACTGATTCGTTTGGATTTTCGTTATTATCCAAAGACTCTGAGTTTTGGAGTGAAGTTTCTTTTGCCAAATCGATTCCAAAGAGATCTTGAATTGCATTTTGTTTAAAGAATGCAGTCGTAAAGTTTCCGCCTTCGATGGCAACACTTCCCAAAAGCCTTTTTTGTTGAGCTTTTTTAAGAATGTTCTCTTCAATTGTCATTTCACTAATAAGTCTATAGATGTGAACATCTCTTGTTTGGCCGATGCGATGACACCTGTCCTGTGCCTGTGCGTCCATTGTTGGATTCCAGTCGCTGTCATAAAATATCACAGTATCGGCACCGGTTAGGTTTACTCCTATACCTCCAGAACGAGTCGACAAAATAAAGCAAAAAATACGTTTGTCGGCGTTGAACCGTTCCATTAGTGCCTGTCTTTGTTCTATTTTAGTGGTTCCGTCTAACCTAAGATATGTGTGTCCGTTATGATTGAGAAACTGCTCGAATATATCGAGCATTCGAGACATTTGTGTAAAAATTAAAACCCGATGTCCACCACTTTTCAGATCCCAGAGAAGTTGATTTAAAGTATGAAGTTTTCCGCAGTCGTATTGAATGAGTCGTAGTTCAGGGAATTGGAGTCGACTTTGAGATAAAGGCATTTGAATCACATCTAAAGTATCGGACAAATGATGACTCAGTTCTGACTTTAAATTTTCAATTTTAGATCGTTTAGAGGGCGGAAGATGTGATGCGTGAAATTCTATGGGAGGCGACATTACTCTTGGAACTATACAAAGAAATCGAGTTAACACTTCTTTCAAGTCTTCAACAATTTTTTCCGGAGTCTTTATTAAATCACATAACGTTTGGGTGAAATACCAATAGTCTCGATGGTATTGATCTGAAAGTGGAGCCAATTTGCAGTTTAAGTACCCGTTCCCCACATTAAATACTGAACAACTGCTTGGAATGCTTTTTGTCACAAACTTTGGGTTATTATTAATTGTTGAGACCTCTAATAAGTCAGTGGCGTATAAAGCAGTGGCACAACATTTCCGTTGATTAACTCTCGACAAAAATGAGAGCTTTTCTTTACGTTCTGACAATTGCTTTCCTATTAATGACTGTTTTCGGTAAATTGACTTCAAAGATGAATTGGATGGCGTCGAAGTTAAAGTTGTCGCACTTCGCTGTTGTTCCTGACTATTGTTAACACCTAATAAAATATGAGTATTAAATATAACTGAATTGAGTGCTGATCCGAAGTACTATAAATAAATCGGACGGATGTTTCAGTCTTTTGTTTTGTGAGACAATGGAAACTGAATATTATACTAAAGAACAATAACAGTATGGGTTTTGTCTCTAATTTGCAAAACAAATAATTGGAGTTATTCTCGACTAACAAACAAAAGAATATCTGAAAATTGAGAGAATTATATATAAAGTGAAACACAAACCGATAATATTTGGTTGAACCGATCGAACAATGATTTGTCGCATTGGGTTTTGAGGGCTTTGACTTTGTCTTATTAGTGCTGATGACGGTATTGTTGATGAAATGGGAGTTCCAGAGGAAGTTCTTAAAAGAATATGAGGACCGGTAGGAGTTTGAACCAAACGACCCAAAGGAATGGCCATTCGATTTCCTGTATTTTCAAAAAATTTTATAACAATTTGTTGACTAATTAATAGCCATACCTTCTGTTGAAGAATTAACCGGAAGTTTTGGGGACGAGTTATTCTGAGAGGGAATACCTGTCATTAAAAATTTTTGTTCGATTTGTCGATTATTGGATGAAGTGTTCACTGAAGAGCTTTTTGGCGATGAAGTGGTTGTTGAGTGCATTGTTGAGGTTCTAATTTGAAGACGAATTTTGCCCCGGGGACAACGCGGAGGTGGCTCTGGGGTTGAGTCTATTTCCTGTATGAGTTCAGAAGAGGCCATAAAACGTCCGATTCGATGGTGTGCGAAAGCACTCAAAGTGAAGGATAGGTCTGATAAGACTAAATTTAATGATTTCAAATTTATATTTTGGAGGGGATTATAATCTAAAGCAGTGGTGACTAGAGATGACGTCTCGTATGCAATGGATTCAGTTATTAGAGGAGAGACAGTCGGTCGCGGATCGAATAAATTCGGATGATTACAGACTTTACGCAATTGCATTAAAATGTTTATAACACTCAAAAAGTTTCCGGTCAGAAGAGTTTCTTTTGTTCTGAAAAAACAATCAAAACATTAGTAAAAAAGTCGAATATTTTTCAAATGTTATCGAATGTTATCTTATGGGTGACCTCAAGTCCCTATTATTAGACGAAAGGCGTATTAATGAGATAACTTTCATTTTTGAGATACTTTAGCACTCAATTAATATAATTAATGATTAAAAGAGTGACTCTAAGCCTCAAATTAAAAAATAACTGAAATTAAGAACAATTTGTTAAATGACTTACTTTGAAAGAGACATATATTCTTCATAGAGAAAGCGCTGTCTCTTAGAGAGGGAACACATAATAATGTGTTCGTATTTTTTAGGTAATTGTTTTTCAACGTCACATTTTAAACGTCTCAATAGAAAGGGCCGCAAAATTTTGTGTAGTCTTCTAATGAGACCCTCATTATATTCACTGTTCCCCTCAACCATTCCGGTGACCGGATTTACGAACCAATCCTTAAATTCTTTGTGCGATTGAAATACATTTGGCATAAGAAAATGCATTAAAGACCACAATTCCATTAAATTATTTTGTAGAGGAGTTCCCGTCAATAAAAGTCTTCGCGAAGTATTAAAGTTGAGAAGCATTTGCCAGCGCTGAGACTTAAAGTTCTTAATGTGTTGCGCCTCATCTAATATTAAATATTTCCATTTCTTTCTTCTGAAGGACTGGTGGTCTTGAATCACAAGTTTATATGAAGTGATACAAACGTGAAACTGATTTGGTTTTGTCCATCCCTTCATTAATAAAATTAGTAAAAATGTATTCAATATTTGGTGACCTTAAGTCTGATTAAACAAACAAAAGGCGTATAAATAGAAGGGTTACTTTTTGAGGAACTTTAGCACTCAATGAACACATTTATTAGCTTAAAGAGTGACTCTAAGTCTCAATTATTAAAATATAAAAATATTTAAATCAATAAATACCTGACGTTTTTGTTTGCGTTCTTTAGGACTTCCATAATATGTCAGTATTTTGAAGGCCGGACACCACTTTTTAAACTCCATTTCCCAGTTAAGCATAACACTTGTGGGCACTACAATTAAATGTGGGCCCCAAATGCCTTTATCACAGGCCAAATGTGCGATCAATGCTATCGTTTGAATAGTCTTTCCTAAACCCATTTCATCGGCGAGAATGCCATTAAGTCTCTTGTCCTGCATCGCCACTAACCAATCGAGTCCTATGTGTTGATATTCTCGCAAATCATGTTTCAAAAGGTGTGGAACTTTAGTTCGAACTTCAGTTGTCGTTAAAGTATTGCCTTTTGGCTGAAGGCTTTCAGCACCGGCTGCGATATCAGTGATCTCACGATTAGGGCCGGCATTCGATTTGTTAGTGCTTTCACTTAATTCCTATATTTAAAAAAAATGTGTTTCAACTCTCAGGTCTCGCAAAAATATAAGACATTTGCGGTGTTTTTAGAGAAGACTTGAATTTTCCCCAAAATTTATTAATTCACAAACGATTAATAACTGATCGGTTTGTGAAGCGTTGAAAGGGGTTAAGAGGGAAAGTCCTAAATAGTCTAAAACAATAGATAAACTGACCTCAATTAAAGGTTTTCTTTGAGAATCTGAGTCAGGATTTATGAGATATTCCATTCCTATTTCTCCCGTTTCCTCTTCAGTAGACATATCGTCCTCAAAGTCTTCTTCTTCGCAAGTATTGTCATTCTCTTCATTTTCTTCAGTCTCTTCGTCTTCATATTCCATATCCTGTTCGTCATCGCTGTCCAATTGACTGCTATCATCGGCGGTATTATAATATTTAGTTAAAAGTTGTTCGATGGGAACATCCAAATCATTTTGTAATTCCAATAATTCGTTTGAGTGATCGACATTTGGGTCGTGTTTTTCCTCCTCTTCAATGGTCTCCTCCTCGTCTTCGACCTCTTCGTCTTCAACTTCAAACTCATTGTCGTTATCGATAGGATTATTGAATATCTCTTTAGGTAACGAAGCCTTTAGATCTTCGATAGGAATTTCACTCTCTTTTTGCAATAATTCTATTTCAGAAACACTGTCCCCAACACCGACTTCTTCTTCTTCTTTGGCGATGGTTTCCTCGTCATCAGATTCACTGTTTTCGGGTTCAAATTCACTGTCAACTTCTTTGTCAACTTCTTTATCAACTGTAACCGAGTCTTCGTTAGTATTCAAGGTTTTGCCCAACTCTTGAGTGAGTCGTTCAGTGTATTTGTCCGCTTTGTCTACAATGAAGTTTAGGTGCATATCATGTAATTTCTTTCGCTTTTCTTTGAGGCGAACCTCTTGTTTGGCTTCGAATACTTTTTCGACGTCAGACCAAAACAGACGGATTTGTTTCGCGATATTTGAGGCGATTTTTCTGATTCGCATCAGTTCTTCCCTCTCAGCCTTTTCTGCGGAACTCTTTTTGTCGGAATGATATTTCATAACCATTTTTGCGCACTTCTTTGCCGCCGCTTTTTTCCATTTCCTTTCCTGAGCGAAGTCAGTGGCCAACCATTGCATTTCCTCTAAGAGGTAATCCCAATGTGTTTTGCGACGCAACGGTTCCTGAACTTTAGGGAGTCTTCGACTCGACCACAAACCATTCTTTCGAAGCTCTGCTATTCTCTGGACGACATGTGCCTCCTGTCGGGCCCTCTCAACGATCTGTTCTTGAGATCCGATCGAAGAATCATAAAAAGAAGAGATAGAGTGTTGTCGAGTCGGAACTCGACTTATGGCAGACGTTTGCGCTGAAGATTTTATTGGAGAAACAGTGGTTACTGAAGACGTCAATGCATTGGCTGTTGTTGTTGTTGGGGGTAAACACAAGATATCAGTTGATTGACTGGTTATCGGCACCGGTTGTGGTGAAGAGACAGCAATTGATTGATCGGTAATAGAATTGTTAGAACCGATCACTTGAGCGACAATCGGTGCCAAACTATCACTGATTGAAGTGTCAGACGTTTTATGTGTGACGTCAAGGGATGACTTGAGTGCAATCAAATCATCGATTTCTTCATTAGTGAGAAGTCGGTTGGGATCGGAAGCGCCCGAATCGGACAAATGTTGTCGCAATTCATTGTTTGTAACCCTTTTCTTAAAGCTGTGAAAATCGATGAGATTTCCTCCGGTTTCGAGAAAGAGTAGCTCTAAAATGTGGTCTAAATTTGTTTCCCGAATGCGTTTCAGTTCGAACTCCAAATAATTTAAAACCAAATTTTCGGTCATTTTTTCGGCGATAAAAACAATTATTTTTTAACACTTTTTGAAAGTTTTGACATTTTATTTACAGAAATTGTTTTTTTGGTCTTAAATTTAGTGACCACTTCTCGTCTTATATTTATAGTTAAGTTTTTTAAAAATATTTTACATTAAATTAAGACACAAAATGTGCCGAAACTCACATAAAGAGTGAACGCATTTTTCTTAAGAAATCGATTCAAACAAATGAGTCATTCGTTTGTCTTAACAGACATTTTGTTGCGGAAAAGGAAATCATTGAAACGCTTTCTTTTGTTCAAACAATTAAACATAAATAACGTCTATTAAGTGATCGTCAGAATAAAGAAATTTAGCTGTTTTTGCTGGTATGAGGTGGAGGAGACCTTGCATTACCATTGTTGCAACTTGCAAATGGCAACAAGCATTTTTTCTATTCTAATATAATAGCAGTAATATGAAACCAGGGTTTTCCTGAATACCACCTAGGAGAGCAAAATCGGTAAAATATCCCCTAGCATTTTGAAACCTTAACATTACGCCTATGGAAATGCTTTGGGTCTGTTGAGGTTTTAGCAGAGGTGCCTTAGGGATGGGTTCCTTTGGCCATCCCTGGCCAACCCATTTGAAATAAACAATTAAATTTTATTAAACATATTTATATTACAAATTAATCCAAAAATTTAGTTAGATATTATTTGAGCAAGGTGAAAAAGACGGTTGTTTACATATTTATTGTTATTTTTAAAAAATTAATTCAATGCCAATAACTTTGGAACTATTTGAGATATTTTAATGATACTTGGTATTTTATTATTGTATATTGTTAATTTGCTTAACAAATTTTCATTAAAAATAATAGTTTATAATTTGTGAACTGGAACAATTTTACTTTACAATTTAAACTTTGAATCATATTTTCTAAACTAATAAAAATATTTTTTAAAAACAGGTATTGACTCGATTTTGATCTGTTGTTTATAAAAAGCTTTGAAATAAAGGGATAATTCTTAAAATCTTTAAAATATAAGACATCTTAGGAAATATTTAATAATTATTATTTAAAAAATGTATTAAATTTTCTTAAAATGCAAACAAAACAATAATTGAGTCTTAAAATAGTTTTATTCTCTTAAATATTAGAGGAAATAACCGAAAGAATATTTCTTATTATAGAATTATTATAGACTATTATTATTAACTTATTAATTATTAATTTATCACTAATTATTAGTAATAAATTATAATATATCAGAATTTGAATTTTGAAGTTTTGTTAAAAATACCATTTTTTAAATAAAGAATTAATAGATAACAGAATATATTAAAATAAAATTTAGTATAAAATGTATAAAAACAGAAATTTTTTTATATATTTTTTAAAAGATGTAAACAATTATAAGAATTATTTACTAAATTATGTATAAATTTAATGATTTTGTGTTTTCCTCAAACTTTTAATCATTGAATTATAGGAAATTTCTCCACAAATGGACGAAACAATAAAATTTTATTCTTCTCTAAACTCAAGGAAATTATTCTTAGGAAAAGTTGTTTGATATCACAGATAGACTTTTCAGGCAATTATTTATGACTACTCTTTCAACTATTTATTTCAATTTATTATATTTTAAAACGTATATAATTTAAGCCAAAGTTTGGAACAATTAAACCCTTATTTTGAGGGTTTTATTTGATTGAGAAAACCTGAATGGCCTCCGGGTATAAGTAAAACACTGATAGACTGATAGACCGAAAGACCCACTCCTCTAATGATTGACTTATAGTTATCACAAGTTTTGACATTAAGTTTTAAAAATCATTAAAAAAGATTTAACAGAAAATAACGATAAATCAAATGTTTTCAAAAGAAGGGTTTTGTTAATCAATGGATAAAATATCGCTAAACGAGTGGTAAAAGAGTGGTATTGTCGGTATTGCACACAATCTTTTGGAACTCTCGTCAAACTCTCCTCCGGCTATTCATTAGCACTAAATTAGTTTTCGGATAACAAAAAATGGGACACAAAATATAGGACAAACTCTTTGTTCAAAACAAAATTCGTAACAAATGAAGACATTTTCTAATCCCCTAAAACTGAAAAAAGTCAAACACTTAATGAAAAACATGTTTTGAACTAATGTTCCCTTAAAGTAATGATATATATGAAGAGCCCGTTCTTGAAACGTCTCTTCACTAACTATTGAATCAATTGATTGAATCGATTTTCGTAATTAATAATCATTTATTGAATTAAATGAAGAAATACTCCATTTATTTCAATGGCTTTCGACGTAGAGATGAGTTCTTCGTATAATTGGATATTAAAATCAATCAAATGATAAGAAAACCAATTAGTGGTTAAACCAACGAAATGACCGATTCTTCGGGTTTGAGTCAAAGATGTTTTGGTCGGAAATACGTTGTTTTGTGTCTAATTTGTGGAATTATTTCTTCATTTATCGGTTCTTTAATTATTGGAATCTATGCAGTGATTCGCTCAAACACTTCTTCAGTCCAGTATTTTGAGACAATACCGACGTATATCCCATCCATTTTGGTATTCATTCAAAACATTTAAATCATTTGTTTTTAAGAAATATTTTTGAATTATAGCTTATTTTCAATGGTTTTGTTGTTATCTCTTTCGCTAAAAATAAGTTTAGATTTGCGTTTGGGGTAAATATCAAACCATTTAATAACTATTTGGTCACTATTTGGTGATTTTATTCTAGATAAAAGCCTTGGCAATATTTTATTTGATTTGTGCACTTCTTTATGTTGTAATGACTGTCACAACGACTGTCATTCATATGAATCGATTGCAGACATACGACGAATGTTCGACAATAAGTCCGGAAAATACGTGTATTTGTGTGACACGAAGTGAGAGCCAAACTTCATCGGAACAGTCCTCGACCTCCACTTTTAACGGTTTCTCTTAAATAAAGTTTTTGTTTAAAATTTTTTAATGAAATGTTTATTCGTTAACAGCGGGTAATCCAATGATTTTCAGTGGAGTTCCCAACTGTTCACTAATTCACGGATTACTGTTCTCATGCCTTCGAGCACTGTTTGGTCTGTCCGTAGCGGCGATTCTGATTTGCATTTTCTCATTAATGCTAGTCTACCAACTTTTGAGTCATCAAAAGAAAAAAAAATATTTGGAACAATTGGAAATCAGAAGAAGATTTCATTCTCAAAATCGTGTGTTTGGTTCGCATACCACTCATCCATCTTTCGTTTCGCCGCATATTTATAGAAATCAAAATAATTCTTTAAGACATATGACTTATGGATATTGCGATGATGTTATCGCCAATGGATGGACTATTCCTCCGATTTCTTATGAAAATATGGACAGTCGTTCATATAATCGTAGTTTTGAAGACAATATTCAATCTAATGTCGACTCAAATCAATCCCATTCGTGGACTAATTGGTTGAATTGGTCACGAAATCAGAACTCGACTTCTAATTTGTTCCAAAATCAGAACACAAATCGAAGATTTTTTAATTTTCTTCGTAGAAATTCAAGTAATGGGAGAGAAAACGCGAGCGGTTGGCGATCTCTTAACAGTCAAACTTTTCTTCCGCCTCATGTCTTTATTCCTCGTATTGGTTCGGGAGGACTGTCTGCAATACCCCCACAATTGATTCGATATCACGATAATCACATGAGAAGAACTCTTTTAACTTCAATGAATTCTCGAAGAACCCGATCTAATGATGGAATTTTCCAACACATGAATGTCCACAATATTACTGTCGACCCGTCATATGACTCGAATTCCACAAACATTTTCGCCTTATGGGGTCCACCCCCACCTTATACCTGTTCTCAACCACAATCTTTAAATGCAATTTGTAATATAAGCCCCACAACTGGTCAACACTGCAGGCAATCGAGTGTTCCTTCTTCTGAAGTAACGCCGGTCTCAAAGATGAGTACTCCTCAATCAGAGAGACGTCTTCGATGTAATGCATTTTCCTCTGACGGAATCAGATTAAGAATTGAAGGAAATAATAATTTTTTAAAGCCCGAGTCGTGTATCGTTGAAATACATGTGCCCTACAATGAAGAACAACACAACCAATTAATCAATGATTTGGAACAAATGAAGGAAAGCCATAAAAATTCAAAATTAAACTTCAATACAATGCCTTCTATTAAAAGAAATGAACAGCACTTACAGACAGTCAATACCTTTAAATCTTTGTCTAATATTTCGATTACTTTTCCAAATAATTTGGAATTTGACAACAAAACAGAATTATGTGATTCTGAAGTCGAATCCAATAAATCTAAAGTCGAAACAATAAAAAAAGCGTATCGTTCGCAACATTTCCAACAAAAGTCTTCAGTGAGTTCTTCGACATTAAACTCTACCTCTAATACGAGTTCTGAAATGACTTCGAATGTGTCTACTTTTGCAAACACAGACTCATTCTCTGCCAATAGTTTGCCCGTCGATCCGCCCACTGATTATAAATCAATACTTTTGATCCAATCTTTGAATACACATTCGAGTCCTCTCACAGATAAGACCAGTAATAATGTGGCCGAAAGACAAGTATTAAATGGAGAGAAGGATAACCTTAATTGGACGCAATCGATGCCAAACTTAAGTGTTATTCCAATTTCTTCTTCAACCTCTACGCGAACGCATCCAAACTTATGGCAAATTCATAAAATCCCTTCGAGTGGCAATACCTCCACTTCTCAAGACTTGGCTGATTATGAGCTCGAATTAGATGAAGAATCGATCAAATTTGTGGCCGATTTCCCCAACGATTGCATTAAATCAAAAAAATCATTTGATTCGAGTAAATCCGAATCTCAAACTGACTCAATAACTCAAGAATTGATTAAACCCCCGACACCTTTCAATAACCAGGACTATAGTGACAATACAACCACTTCAACGGCAACTCTCTCTTCTCTGAGTGATAGTAAACCTGAACTTATAATCAATATTACAGGTATTCAAGTTTAGGTTAACTTTTTTTTACATTTTATGTCCAACTCTTCAAAAAAATACTCAAAATTTTGTTTATATTGTGACGACTTATAACTAAAAGACTACCAAATAATATATAATATTTTTCAATTAATTCTGTGATTTTTTAAATTCTATTTTTTGTTTATAAATTTATCATTTTTTGATCAAAATCTTTGAAACTTTTCTCAAAAAAAAAATTGCTTTAATCATAAATTCATATAAACTAGTCTTTCAAAATCGTTTCATTATTTCTATTGAGTCAAATGTTTACAATTTTTTTATATATTTTTTTTTCTTAAACTGATTTTTTATCAAAAGTAATGTTAAATATGTTTGACCTAAGATTTGGCCGAATTGTGTGAATGTTTTTTGGCTAAAATTAAATTAAAACTGAATATTGAATTGAATTCTAAAAATATACATAAATTTGATTTGATTTTACACAAAGAAATTGTGTGACAAAACTTATTAAAAATTTTTGAATTTTGAGTTAAGAATAATAATAATAATAATAAAAAGCGGGTAATTAACTAATTAACCCCTCGTTTTATTGTAAATATTTGTAAATAATATTTGATTATCAAATAAAAATCATTTATTAATAACAGTTTAATATAAATTGTTTTAAATAAAATTTAAATTGTTGTCATTTTTTGATAATTTGAATGACGTCTTCGTGGTGTACGATCTGTGAGATTCAATTTATATTAAGTTAATAAATCAATTAAAGGGTTTTCCACTTTAAAGCACTTTAAGTGAGAATAAATATAAATTGTTCTAGATAGTTAGATAGTTAGATTGATAGATAAAATTATAGTAAAATTTCTGAATTTTGTTATATAACTAAATTTGAGTAAAGAGTAAAGCAATGAAGACTCACATGATTTAAACCGACGCGTTGTGGACTATATTTAGTACTCGTCCCCTAAAATACAAAATAATTAATAATCGAATAAAATATGGCATAAATACAGACCCAAACTAATGCATATTTAAAGACATCTACAATACTTCGATGAATTGTATGGCAGACGTGTTCAACATTAGATCCGCGCCTAAGAATAAGGCCGTCATCGAAGTCAGGCGGTTCTGATTTTAATATGTCAGTAAATAAACCAAAAACAGTGGAATATTATACTCACGGCCTCTCTTTTTAGTGTAGACCTGAATGAGAGCCAAATGTTCCCAAATTTTATCCAACATATGATCCAAATTGAGTCTCATATTACAACTGACAACAACAGAGTGTGGCTGTCGGGCCAATCGGTCGACCTCTTCCATTGAGATTTGATCGATTTTGTTGTAAATATAAAGACAGGGTAAATATACTCTGTTCTTTAGCACCACATCAATCAAATCATCTGCAGAACAGTCTTCTCTGAACAGTATTTCTGCGTTAAATATTTCTAAACAAAAGTCATATATTTTAGTTTTCCATCAAAATATAAACTCTCACTGTATTCGTGTAAAACCATTTGAACTAATTTTTCATCGCATTTAGTGAGAGGACAGGTAGCGTTAAAAGATATGCCTCCCGTTTTCTTCTCCTATTAAAACAAATGAGATTTTTGTCATTCAATTGTTTTGTCTAACTTTAAAGTAAAGATTTGGACGCCTTTTATTCAAACGAATGCCAACGGATTCCAACTCTTTTTCGAGTAATTGTCTCTGGACTTCACTTTTGGTTGCGTCCAACATAATTATCACCAAATCTGAAGTTCGCGCCACAGCTATCACTTGTCTTCCGCGTCCCTTTCCTTTAAATTGTAATAGATTAGTGATTAGCAAAATATAGGGAATGGTGTGACTGTGCAAACCCTGTGCGGCCCCCTCTATAATTCCGGGTAAATCAAGTAATTGAATGTTTGCCCCCTTATAGTGAATGACTCCCGGAATACACGTTAATGTCGTGAACTCATAAGAAGCGGATTCGCTGTGAGTGTCGGTCACTGTATTCAAAAGAGTTGACTAAAACCAAACAATTAATTGATTTCCAAAATGTGAACAAAAGCCTACTTTTCCGACCGAAGGAAAGCCGATGAGAGCAACCCTCGCGTCACCGCTTTTCATAACCTAAACAATGGATTAGATATTAACCATTTTTGCCATTAAATCAATTAATACATCGAAACCCTCTCCCTTTTCCTTTGATTTAGTGGTGGGTTCGAGAAGTTGTGCCCTATATTTGGCTAACTTTGCCTTCAAAACCCCCAAATGGTATTCCGTTGCTGTCATTTAAAACATTCAAAAATCAATTAAATTCATTAAAATATTGAAACAAACCTTTATTTTTCTGAGTCCTGGAAATCTCTCTTTCGATTTCACTAATTCTTTCAAGAATACCCATTATTACAATTCTTACAAACGGTTATTATGGGTCACAAAGTGGTCACAAATGCTTTTTATGTATTTTCATATAATTGAAAACAAAACACGAGTCCACGCATTGAATCACTTGATTTCAATGAAATCTCATATAAGAAAAGACAAATGTTAGCCAACTTTCGTTACAAATTATAAGAAACTTTTGTTGACTTTAATCGTTTATTTCAATGAGAAATTTCCATCGAATGAATGCCAGCATTAGTCCACTCTTATGCTAAGCCAGTCATATGTATTGCAGTGAAAACTACTTCACGGCTTTGATTGAAGAAAATACAGTAAAACTTCTGTACATAACTTATAAGACCTTTATATTCAAAAATACTTTAAATTAAAATTTTAATAAAATATTAGGTTTTTGTAATTAGTTATGACTCATGACTTATATCTCATAATTCATATAAATATGAAATATATCTGTATTTTTAAGTCATTTGCGATTCACATCTCTTTTGAGGGAAAGGTTTACTTCACATAAAAATGACTTTTGAATTAATTTTCATTTCGATTAAAATTAACCCTTTATTACAAAACCAAACCAATGATTAACATTGAAGAACAAGTATCCAAAGAACCCGGTTTCAAAAGTTAAAGTGTCAAAGGGGTCATTGTTTGTCCCCTTTGGCTATTTCACTGTTTTTCTTAAAACATTGTTTTTGCGAATCAAATCAGAATATAGTCTTTCCCTTCATTTGCAGCAAATATTAACGTAAAAGAAGTCATCACTCGGTCTCTGAAAATGAATTAAATCCTTAAAACAGAAATCAAACTAAACTTATCTTTTATAACAACATTTTATTTTTGGAGAAACAGTTCAGTGAAATACCATTTCGTCGATTAAGTGGTAATAATAATAAGAAATGATTAGAAAAATGGGATTTATTTGAATATTAATAATAAAGTGATTTGACTTTAAATACAGAATACATTCAATGAATGAATTATTTACAAATGATTTAATGATTTAACTATAAATTGAAATCGAAATCAAAGTGTTGTCTGAATTCGTTGATGAAGTCTTCATTGTCTTCGAGGGTTGCGCTGTGTTTCTGTTTGGCAGACATTATCTTCTGTTTCTTCTTTTGGTTATTCCGCGCGTCTGATGTCTCCCTCTTTAGATTTTTGTCCTTTTCTTCAAACGTTTTTAATTCTTTGAATGTTTTGTCGCCAATGATTTCCGACATTTCTTTCGATTGTTTTAGTTTTGATGAGATCTTTGAAAAGCGATTCAAACAAAATGGAAACGAAATACAAACTGTTTGTCTCTCTTTACTGTCTTTTAGTCGACTGATATTCAGTAATGTCGGCCCTCCTATTGGTTGAATCGTTTGTCTCTTGTATTGACGTCACAAACATTTACTCTACTTTTGTGACAATAAATACGTTTTCAAATAAAAACAAAATTTTATTCAATATTTAATATTAATTATTATAATTAAAGACAATTAACAACAAAATTAATGATTTATTGCTTTATATTTGCATTTTATTTATCCAGTGATGGCGAAAGAACCCGACTCTAGAAGGTACTAGGTCATGTATTTTGGGTAAACCTCGATAGCCCCAGTGGTTGTCCGTAGACCTAATGTCAAGTTTTTCAAATTGTAGGCTATTTTTGCTAATTTTTTCTCCAAATCCAAGGTTTAGGAACTTGGTCATCTCTACTTTATTGGCACTTTTAAACAAATTTAATCTTGTGGAAACCTTAAAGTACTTAGGTAGGTACTCTTTGAAATTATTTTTCATGGTTTTCTGAGTGATCTTACAAGGGTAAATTACATATGGGATCACCGAATTTAATAGAAAAAAACCATGGTTAAATTCTTTATGATAATCCGAATCTGATATCAAAATGTTCGTATTTTAAAAGACTAAAAGACCATGATCAAAATCTTTGAATGATGCTTTTATAAAGCTTTTAAAAGAAAGTTAAATTTTAAAATTTAACAAGATGATAAGCAACGTTCAGTACTGATGAGTAAGGCCAATTTACTATAACAACTCTATTGATTTTATTAAAAAGTTGTAGCAATAAAAGAACTTGGTCATCCACTACTTATTCAATAGTTATCTATTCATTATTGATATAAAGAAAATATACGCTTAAAAACATTTTATTATTCATACAATTATTTAAATAAAATTACAGAAAATTAGAAAAAATTGGGGAAAATAAATGAAAAGTGTTTCGATTGGTTTACATTTAATGAATTTCAGTTAATTATTAGAATAAAGCCCTAAATATATACTTCTTTATATACTTCTGCCTATTCCTGGTTATAGTCTGAAACCAATTTATTCGCCAATTATTCTAATTTCTATTAGTTTTAAAAATTTCCAAAAATTACTTTTTGGATGAATTTTTGTCGATATATGTTATATACAGTAATTTCTCCTTTTAGGACACTATTTGGGGCACTATTTGGGACACTATTTGGGTTAAATTCGATTTAAGCCAAAAATGTTGAACTCATCCAAAATCGAGAAATTAATGTATTTTCTATTCTAAAGCCGACATTTTTATCGAAATAACATAAAATTAAAATAAATTGATTATAATTGACATTAAGTATTATTAAATATTAGTAAATATTATTAAATATTATTGAATATTATGCTGAGCGCTAATATCCCAAACGATTAATATTTTTAATTTTTATAATATTAGTTATTGTTTTAAAAATTAATGTTATATTAGTTTATAAGCGCTTGAATTAAAAGAGTCGGAAGAAGAAACTGAAAGCGAACGCCAACTATAGCCAGACATGGATCGAGACGAATGACTCGACCGCTGAGAACTAGTGGGAGAACCCCTACGATATGGAATCGGACGCTTTCGAGCACTGGTGAGTCAGTCGAGTGTTAGTATTGATTAGTTTATTATTTGAGGCAATAAAACAAATTAGGAATAAATAGAACTCAATTAAGAGTTAAATAAAATATTTTAATCAAATGATAATCAAATTAAATAATAATAATAAATGAAAATTAAATATTAATAATCGTTTAAATTATACAATAAAATGAAAAGTAATTTGAATTCAAAAAAATAAATGAAAAACTTATAGAAAACTAAGTGATTGTCGATCGAAGCCTTTAATACCTCGTAATTCTACGTTTATCTAAAAAACTGGGCGACCCTTTCCTTCGGGGAATTGAAGGACTTCTACTCCGGCTTTTAGATCGCGAACTTGATTTTGATGACTTAGAACTGCTTTTCGATGAACTAATTTAATGACAATTTAATGACAATAATTTATTTCATTATTTAAATTAAATAATAATATCAATCGTTTACTTACGAAGAACTTCGAGAACGAGAACTTCGATCAGAACTCTTTGAATGATATGAATGAGAAGGGGATCTGTGAGAACGACTCAAATGTTTGGATCTGTCTTTTGGAGGAGTGAGTGAACGATCTTTCTTGAGATCATATCTTTTGTCGTCATAACTTTTGGGGACTTCTTTCGCTTTTTTAAGAGAAGAAGTTTCATAGACTGCGCTCTTCAAACGTTTTACTCCCGATTCTCGTTCTGATGAACGACTTAACGAACGCGAATACCTACGTCTCACTGGACTCGCACTTCTTCTGGGATCAAATCTTTCCTCTGTTTTGTATTTGTTGTCATTTGAAATGTTTTGTTTATCGGAACCCAAATTGAGTGCTTCCCTTCGCATTTGTTTTATATTCATAGCAATTGATTGACTCGTTTTGTTGTAATCGTAATCATGTGTTGACTCCTAATTAAATTCATTGAATTAATATTTGATTTTTTTAAAAAGAAATGATTTTTAAAAATAAAATTCTAAATAAAAAAAGTAATTAATTCCTACAAAAATACTTACAAAATGTAAGACATTTCCTCAAATGATGCATAAGTTTCAGATATAATAAAATTTAAAACTGTTTTGTCATAAAATAATCATTTTATGCCTAATTCTTACGTGAATTTATTTATTTCTACGAAATGCATGAAATTAGGGACAGAATAGAGAAACCCATAATTAAAAGAAATAAATCAAAGATTGATAATTACCTTTACTTCAGAATAAGATTTCAAACGGTTTTTGTCTGAAGGAGGAGATGACGACTTCCTTTTCCTATTTTTTGAGCGACTATTTCTCGATTTATAATCAGAACTATCGGAAGAATGAGAGGATTGACTCTCACCACCACTACTACTATTACTACTCTCCGAATCGGAATCAGATGTCGACGAATCGCTATATTTTTTAGACGACTTTCGACTTGTTTTTTGTTTGTTGTCTTTATTTCTTTTATTTTTCGATTTAGATTTCTTTCGTTTTCTATAACTGTCATCAGAAGAATCACTATTTTCTGACTCCGAATCTGAACTCTTTTTATTTGAATTTCGCTTTTCATGTGATTCACGTTTTTTAGAGTTTTTCTGTTTCTCTTTGTTATCATTTGTAGAGCTTTTCATCTGTGGTTCAGGCGATGGCTCTTTGATTATAGAGTATTTTTTCTGTTGAAGAGCCTGTTCTGCAGCCATGGCTTCTTTAGCTTTTCGGGCGGCATCGAGAGAACTGCCTTCAATAAAGTAGGGGCTGATGGCAAGAGCAGCCTTCAATTGATCGTTCTTCTGGTGATTTACTTCTGCCATTTTGTGCGTCTCTTTTACACTAAGAGATCAAAGTTTTAATTTACAAATTTATTTCATATAATTTAAAGCTATAAAAATTGAACCAAAAATTTAAAATATTTTGTCCTATAATTCAATAATAGTTGAGTTTCACAACATTTTAGTGATAATATTTCTGGAAAAAGCTTTCAATCGATTCAAACACTTATGAATTGTATGAATAGTTTTGATAATAAAATTGAGAAACTTTTGAATTTGAAAACATTGGAAACTCGAGATATTTCGCGCCACTGATTATCCATTGAATAAATTTTATCAAAACTATAAATTGAATGAATGTATTGAAATGGAAATCATCCCAAAAGTCAAAATAAATGGAGTAAAAGGAATGCAATTGATTTGATTC